>OMKY01218643.1:0-14186 GCA_900302395.1 Bregmaceros cantori | reverse complement strand
CGCTGCCCGCGCTGTCCGACGGCATCACCTCATTGTTCATCTCCAGCGTGGTCAGCAGGATGTTCCCGTACGCGTCCACCTGCCGGACGGGAGGGGAAGCCGTTTAGTCACTAACGTAGAATTCTCTGCTAGTCACGTCGTCAACATCAGCATTAACCACACAGGTACCAGCAGAGATGGGGAGTACCGGGATTTCTTACTTGAGTAAGAGTAAAATACATTTGTAAAAAAACAACTCGAGTAAGACTACAAAGTACTGATCCAAATATCTACTCAAGTAAAGTAAAACGTATAGGCTCAGAAATGTACTCAAAAAGTATTTTTGAAAGTATAAAGTACAAAGTATTACAAATAAAATTGTATGTAAAATGCATTTTTTCAACGTTAGTTTGTCAACGTTATTGCTCAAATAAATTAACAACTAGCCTAATGTATCTTATATCTCGGGACTAAATGAAATCCACTTATTAACTGGGACTGTACTCGGTACATCAGCGCCCCCTACTGACTAATACTATAGACGTTATCTTACCCCGTCAATGCAACAAAAAAGTAACAAGCCTGTTTTGGTAAAAGTAAGGAGTAGAAGTACAGATATTTTTGTTAAAAATGTACTCACTACAAGTAAAAAGTAATCACAGAAAAAAGTACTTCTAAAAGTACAGATACTTGAACATTTTACTTAAGTACAGTACTTGAGTATTTGTACTTTGTTACTTGCCATCTCTGTATATATATAATATTGGAAAGGAAGGGGGGAAATAGATGACAGTGTACGACCTCTCGTGGCAGTCCAGCCGTGACCGACGTTGTTAACGCATCGGCCGCCATGTCAGAAGTCGTCTCGTTAAGAAGTTAATTACAATGTCACGGCGACCTGCTGCGGCAACTACGAATACAGAAATGGTGATTAGCAAGAATGACACTTCGGCTAATTAAAATCTGAAAAAAGAAAAAAAAAAGAAATTTTCGAAACGCAGAGGTCAGCATAACACGGCGTTTCACCGTCGAAAGTTTTTTTTTGCTACCGACGTTTCATTTGACGTTTTCACTTCTTTTCTACGACGCGCCCAAAAATTCATTTTACTCATCCTATAATAACGGGCCGGATGACGCAAGTTTCATTACAAACGATTGCATGAGAGTGTCAGAGAAATGTGCGAGACGGGAGAGGGAAATATTTTAAACTTGACATATTAATAGACGTTCCCCTTGACATTATTAAAACTCTCCAGAAGTCTTGTCACTTTACTGAGAAATATACCATAAACACATCAGAACCTCCGGCATACAGACTGTGAAATAGTGTGGTGAATTACCTCACACAATTAAGGTAGGCAATTGTGCATTAAAGCTAAATTGCTGTGATAAGATGTAATTGCACTATATACTCACACAGAGAAGTATGACTTTGGGTTTTCGTCACCATCCTGGTACAGTAAATAAGGTGGATTGCCCTAATGTGGGCCCTTTGTTGCAGCTTCCTAATGTTGGACAGTGAAATGTGGTGTTGAGCAGTTGTTATTTAATGTTAGTCTCATTACTATAGTTTGTTTTTACCATAGTTTCACGGACATTGGTTAGTTTAGGGAGGAGCCAGAGCCACGGGAGCTTAGGTGTCCCACATTAGGCAGTGGCCCACATCAGGGCAATCCACCCCCATATAAATAGCTGCATGCATAGCAAGCATCAGCAGTAGTCACAATTCTATCTGTTACACAACTTATCACTCAGAGTATGCGGTAGACAAACATCAGGTGGGAAGAGTAAAAAATATTTGTAGTCAAGTACAAGTACTGTTACTCTGATGAAATCATACTCAAGTACAAGTAAGAATACCAGTCAGAAAATATACTCAAAGTAAAAAGTAAAGCACTTAAAATGTACTTTTGAGTACATTTCAAAAATCAGTGTTTTCTGCCTCTATTGTGCAAAAGCACACATTTCGAATTCCCATTGTCATTGGAACACAGCACTCTGCCACCAACAAAATCTATGCCTCACCCATCCAAGGGAGTAGCCCCAAAGCACCTGGTCCGGGTGAGGGTTTTTTGGTGGAGGATTGATGGAAAATTATCATCATATAATAAATATATATATATATATATATATATATATATATATATGTATATGTATATATATATGTGTGTGTGTGTGTATATATATATATATACATATATGTATATGTATGTATGTGTATATATATATATATATATGTGTGTGTTCGTGTGTGTAACTTTTATTTGTGACTGAAAAATGAGTTAGGAGTTAGGACATTGTTCTAAAAACTAAGAGTGTTGAGTCACTGCGGGGGCGAACACACTTCCCTTCATGTGGAAACCATGGCAACGACAAAGCTGTCACTCTGTTGCTAAGTGGATTTGATTCAGGCCGTGAGCTCGGAATTATTGGCCTTGAAAAGTGTCGACTGGAGCTAGAGGTGTCAAAAGCATCTTCGATATTCAAAAAGCCCACACAGTACATTTTGCAGTGTAAAATATGCAGTGTCAAAGTTCATTGACTCTTTCAGAGTTATTACAACAAGGGAGGGAGTTGAATATTTACTAGTGTTGGTGTTAATTTGCAGAGTTACAAGGCGATGTGTCAAATAGACTCTACAAAGCCCGCCCATCCTCATCCTCTCTCAAACTTTAGAGGCCGCCATTTTCATTGCCTCGTGACTCATGCGGCACCGTCCCTTGGCACGGACCGGGTTCGGCTCAGACCCCGGGGGTTTGCGTCGCAGCGGCGCTGCCGACTCGCCGTGTCGCAGCCCCTCGCGGCCTTCGTCCGCTACGATGCAGACACCCGTCCCTTCACGGACGTGCCGGCGGTGCTGTACAGTGTTAGCCAGTGTTCATTTTTTTACTCAATTTCAAGTTAATTTTAAGAGTAGTTAAACACTACGGAAAGAGTTAATTTAACACCAAATCTGATAAGGACCAAATACACTCAGACACAGTGTTAAATGTAACTCTTTAAGTGTTGATTTAACACTGCAACATTTACTGTGCAGTTATCTATGAGGGGCTCAACGTTCGCATTGAGAGGAGCCAGCGAGTGGGTCTTGTGTAGCCTGGCGAGCCAAAACCAACGAATCGTCCATGTATCCCACGCCGCTAGACGGTACAATTATGCAGACGTCACCACTTACTGAGCTGTGACTGGATAACACGATTTGATTTGACACTTTTTTTGACACGTTTTTTTCGACCTTGGTTTTACCAGACCCAATGATTGTTCTAGTCGCATGCGATGCGTGGACGATTCATTGGTTCTGGCTCGCCAGGCTAGGTCTTGCGCTGTGATGCGGTGGCAGGTGCTTGACACTACAGCCGCAGCATTCGGCCACAAACACTGAGGTTTGGGACTGAGAGTAATTCCTCTCAGTCCAAACCCCCGATCTCTATCCAGACGACGAATCAAAACCTGATTCAATTCCATCATTACCATTATCTAAAGCTCAAATCGCACTGCCATTGAATTACGTGGGGACCTCTGGTAATTCGCAACTACCCCCTGACGCCTGTGTTATTTTACATTTTACATTACATTCTGACGGGATTAGTAAAAAGCCTGTCTTTTGCTCAATTCAAAAGACATTATGACGCATGTGCCGTATTTTTGCTTGCCCACACATGTACACACATACACAGACTTGACTCTCACACTCTCACAGCAAATGGCGTTGACGCGCTCACAGCATTGGCTCGTGCATGGGCTCACACACACACACACACTTGGTTGTTGTCTTAATATGTTCACACTTCACATACCCGAGGGGGGGTCGCACCGGCACACTCGTTGCGTGGCGCGGGCTGCCGATACATCCAAAAAGTCGGCATGCATTCAGTGTGAAAAGGGGCCTTGGCACGATCGCATTCAGAACGCGCTCTTCCGCGTCACAGCGCGCACGTTTGCCGCACGTTCAATCCTGGGTCTGGACACCGCGTACAGCAGGGCTCATCTCGGATGATTTAGCACGGACTCGGACCCGCTTGGCGCATTCATATCAACCGGTACAACTCGGAAACGAGTTCCATTTCGGTTAAAACGAGTCGGACCAGCGATAAACATACGCCCTTAGGTCAACCCCACTGAACCCCAAATCGCTGTCAATGGGTCAATGATGTCAATGTTTGAGCGGTCGTGTCTATGGCAGCTGCCACAAGTGAGACAAAGACACTGAGAACACACAGGAGGAAGAGTTGAGTCTCTCTCTCTCTCTTGTCCAGTATCCTGTGATATAAAGATAAACATCAACAATGATAAACACAATCCAAGATTCATGTTTAATTTGAATTCGCCATCTGAAATGAGATGAGAGATGAGATGGAACTTTAAGGTCCCCGAGGGGAAAATGAAACATGCTCCAGTGCAACAGTGAACAATATAGCCAGTAAATTAAAGACACGCAACGTAGCACAACGTGCCAGGGCTCGTGATCATCATCATTGCACAAAGACAACAAAATAATAAATAAATTATGGATAACACAGTGGATGCATAATAAGTGTACCCAGATAAAAATGTTTCCCTGTCCAGAACCGTATCAACATGGAATTTAGTTGAATTTAGCATGAATTAACTCTCCCATGATCAACAGGTAATGATAAAGCAAGACTACAGTCGGTAAACTGAGTTGGGTTGGTATGAGAAGGCCATTTTTGGTTATTGACATGTTATGGTGGAGTATATTTGGTGTGTGTGTGTGTGTGTGACCGACTATTTTCAAGGGCAGGTTGTGCTGGGTAGGTATTTTTCCGTCACAGTCCCGAGTGCGAGAGCAGTCCTCTGCAAGCGAGGTAGCATCCGATCCTGGGATAGCCGATTGCCGAGAGGCGTGGTCTGTGCCCGACCCTGCACCTATTGGTGGCCAAACTGAGAACCTTTTTGCTCAACGATTGCTCGTTCTCTATAGAGCACTTAATTGTTAATCCGGCCGCTAGAATTCCCAGAGCGAGCAAATCCACTTCCTTGCGGATTCGCACCAGTAACTCCACTTACGATAACATTAACATAGGCACACCCACACTAGCCGTTGAGCTAACGAGGGTAGCCGTGCGTAGTATTAAGTGGGGCTAGGTGGGCGCGCTAACGAGTGTAGCCGCGCGTAGTATTAAAGTAGGCTAGGAGAGAGGAGGGGGGTGGGGGGGCGTATTATGAAGGACACTTTGCATTAACCACTAATTAAACTCCAACCGTAACAGTGGCCATTAATTCTAACCTTCACTGCGAAATTATATCAACCAGTTGTGTGTATGTATATATGGGTGCGTGCTATTTTCACAAACACTCACAATGAGCCCAGGGGCAATAGATAAACGCTGTACAATTCAATATACATACTGAATAAACATTTGTATTTTACCCACATACACAGTCACACACATAATAATGTACCCTATTAAACAGTATGCATATTTGATTTTCGCTTGTGCATTGATGGAATACACACAGACACAACGGTTGCCGAGAGCCGAGTTAGCGTTGAGGTGTACAGCCTCGGCAAAACTAGAGAGTAGAATTCAGGCAGGCACAGAGATGAGATGTTTCCGCAGGCTCCTTGGCATCTCGCATCGAGAACACATCACCAACGAAGAAGTGAAAGCCAAAATAAAACTAACAACAGTCAATAGACGAATAAATGGTACGACATGTCACAAGAGCCCAAGGACTCTCAAAAACAATCTTTCAAGGCACAGTGCCAGGTGGGAGGCGGAGAGGAAGACAGAGAAAGCAATGGGATGATAACATCCAATAATGTACAAGTTGCAGACTGAGTGACACCATGCAAGTGGCCGAGGACAGAGAGAGAGATGGAGAGAGCTGGTTGTAAAAACTCTCCACCGACAGCCAATTCTGCTAAGCCTGTTATGTCACATGTTTCATGAAGTAATGTTCAATGGCTCTGTTCTGTCCGTCCCAATTAAATTGAATTCATTCATGCATACCCAATGGAGGCCGCTCGATATTACTACTCAGTTATTTTTTTGAATTCAGTATTAGATATAGTGATATTTCAGACACTGCCAAATAGATAGACGATAGTGGAGTTGGTTGGAGCCAAGTTGAATGTACTGGGGCGGTGGTTCTCAAACTTTTCATACTGAGTACCACCTGAGAACGTATTCAGCGGTCCAAGTACCACCGCGATGATCCGGTTTGTCATGTGCGGAAACAGTTTATTTTCCCTCGACCTAGTTTCCGCAGTAATGTTTGTTCCATTTGGCACGGGTTGAAGACAGATTTGCGGCACGTTGCTCTTTAACTGGTCACTGTTTCAAGGAAGATGATGCGGGCAGCCGCCATGTTTTGTGTGCGGTTGGTGCTAAATAGCTCAGCCATCAGGTCATTCTGATGCATTGTATTTTCACGGATTAAAATGTGGAAAAACTAAACATCTTTCGGCGTACCACCAGAGCGTTCTTGAGTACCACTGGTGGTACCCGTACCACAGTTTGCGTACCACTGCACTGGGGGATGCCGGGGTCTTCAGCCTTGGCGCTTTTCTGACATGAGAATGATTGACAGTTGGATCAACACATGGTACAAACATTTTTCCCCCCAACCAAGGCTTGCAAACAAAATTATTTTTAAAACGTTCCGTTCCAAACGGTTCAGGCAGGTCTCTGTTTAACGTTTTCGTTCTCTGAACCGCCACCAAAATATCGGTCCTAAACCGGTTCGGAGCACAAACATTTTGTTCGTTCTTAAAGTTCCTTATATTGTGCCATGTTACGTTAAGATATAGTTTATACAAAATAAGTTTGGTGGACTTTTAAACTTCAGTGCACCTGTATTAATTACGTTCGCTTCCTTGTCTGTCGACAAGATGGAGCCCCAGATGCATGGGGCTTGATGACTGACAGTGAAAGTAGGATGGATGCACAACCGGAAATAGTCTCCCAGACATAAGATATGTTAGTATAGAGAACAAAAAAAAATGTTTTTAACGCGTTTTGTGGATTTCATAATGTTCCGTTTCTGTTCCGGAACATTTGAAGAAATATTTTTTTGTTTCCGTTTCCGCTCCTCGTAAAATTCCATAAGTTTCCGTTCGTTTTTGGTTTTCGTTTTCGTTCCTTGAACCCGTTCGGAGCCCTGCCCCCAACACAGACAAAAAATAATAATAAATAATATTTTAATTAAAAAGACAAAGACAATCCAAAAACAGAACCCCAAATACCCTAATTAATTAAATAAACCCCCTTCCTTCCTCCCTTCCTTCACCCAGGCAGCATGTGGTTTTCCCCCTCTTGTAATTTAATTTCCTGAAATTTGTGATTTGATTTTAGTGGTCATTCAGATGTGTTCATAGTGGAAGCTTGTTTGTGCAGCCAATCATTCTAATGAAATGAAATCGTGAAAGCACGACAGCCATTTTTTGCTGCTCAGGTCATGTGGCGGCAACCACCTCTGGACCAGTACGTTTTTGGCCGCAGTGAGCTAGCTAACGCATGGGACTAGAACGGACATTGGGTCTGGTGTCGAGCGAATCCAACAAAAAAAGGTTATCGGGTATTTGACAGCCGGCCAATCAAAGCCACGTTGAGGCAGTTCTCTCTGCGAGACGAGATATGGGCAGAGTTTGGTACGCTACGTGACCAAGACACGCAGTCGTCAATGTTGCTCCGCCCACTGTGCTGTGATTGGATAGCTGTGATTTTTGAAAAAAAAATACAACTCCTCCACCACACGCCACACCCTTTTTTTGATACGCTCGACACCAGACCCAATGTTCGTTATGGACGATTAGTTGGTTCTGGCTTGCCAGGCTAGCTGTAAGCCTCATAACTAGGGCTGAAGCGATTAATCAACTAATCGTTGACTAATCGATTATAAAATTAATCGGAAACTAATCGGTAATCGCCAAGGACTTGAATCATTGTTATTGTCAAATGTGTTGTGTTGAAAATGCCCTCTATTGGTCTGCACAAATTAGATCTGAAATTCTTTTTCTGAAAATATGAAATATTAAATGGATAACATTTATTTAAAAAAAAAAAACATGAATATGATGAAATCTATCAAAGTGTCAGAGAAAGTAAATACATGTTTGGTACATTTGCTTCTTATGAAGAACAATATTTCAAGTGGACAAGACAGATTTCTTGTAATTGTTGCTTGCTGTGAATATTTGGGGATTTTTTTTTTTAAAGAAAAAATATATAACCGATTAATCGACTAATCGTTTTAGTAATCGGCAACTAATCGGCTATTAAAATAATAATTAGTTGCAGCTCTACTCATAACAATATCTTCTTCTGCTCCATCGATATGTCCCGCTGATCTCCAAGATCATTCTGGAGGATAACAAAAGGATGTTGTCTCCCTGATCCGCCAGCACATGCAAACATCATCATCAATAGTAAACTCCCCGACCGAGGGTGTGACAGACGAGACATCGCAGCGTTCCGCCTCGCTTCACATCCCTCGCGGAGAGATTCATTGCGCCGCTTGGTGGGAGAGCGGTCTATTGATCAGACATGACCTCGAACTTTGACCTTCCTCTGTGCCATTCACCCACTGTACCGGCCACCGAAAACATCGTCAAAATGTTCAGAGAGAGGGTGATGAGAGACAGAGTGAGGGAGCGTGTGGGAGAGAGTAAGAAGGAGCGACTGAGACAGCAGAGGACAGAGTGAGGAACAGAATGAGACAGAGAGGAAGAGAGCGAGGCAGAGAGACGAAGAGAGAGAGAAGAAAGAGAGAGATGATGACAGTGAGAACGGAAGGAAGTCAGTGAGAGAGGATGAGAGTGAGACCGAGAGAGGAAGAGAGAGAGAGAGGAAGAGAGTGAGACAGAGAGAGAGGAAGAGTGAAACAGAAAGATGAAGAGAGAGAGGAGACTGAGAAGAAGCGAGTGAGAAAGTGAGAGAGAGGATGACAGTGAGAAAGGGTGAGAGTGAGACAGAGAGAGAGAGACATAAACAGCAATAGAGATTGGGAGAGAGAGACAGACACATTGAGAGACAGAGCGAGAGGAAGCGAGATAGAGAGAGAGGTGAGATAGGAGAGATAGTGTGAAGAGAGCGGAAGAAAGTGAGAAGAGATAGTACGTAAGACAGTAGGAAGAAGAGAGAAGGAAAGAGAGTGAGACGGAGGGATAGAGAGGAAGAGAGTGAGATAGAGAGAGCATGAGAGAGAAACAGAGCGTGAGACAGAGAGAAGAAGAGTGGTACAACCACAGATCGTTCAGATCATAAATACTCTAGTACTGTACTTAAGTACTTAATTGTTGAAGTACTTTATACTTTTAGAAGTATGTATTACTCGGACACATTTTTACTTGCACTCAACTTGCAGTGCGATCATAGGAACAACAAAAAATTGCCACATTTGATTTTGTATTCCTTTAAGGGAGGCTCCCAAAAGAACCAGAACGATTAGAATATTTAAAATGCTGTTTCAGTCCCATACAGATCTTTTTTTCATTCCAACATTCCACTCTGTGGCGTCCATTAGTTGTAGCCACCCAAGCTGAAATGGCATATAAACATAAATATCAAGGTAATTGACAGTCATGCAAACTGTTACCGAACTGTCTAACGCTAGGTTTCCACAGCAGAGTTTTTTTTTCCCCGTCCGTCACCCGCAGCGCCGTCTGAACTCCGTGCAAAACACAAAAGTGTTGTTACCATCGTGGTAAGCTTCACATAAGTGAACGCCGGACGGACTCCGCGCGGGACATTCCCGCACGGGCCAGAAAATCATTTATTTCGATTTTTCCCGCAGGCACCGCCTGGCGGGAAGGGCGGGTCCGTGAGTTCAGTGATTGACAGCAGCTGAGCAAGCACCGGACTGTGCGCTCCAGAGCATCAAAAGACAAATGAAATTGTGTTTTATGTGTTTTTTTTAAACTGAAGCATCCTCCTGTGAGTGCGTTTTGTGTGTGTGTGTGTGTACTCCCCTTCCACGTGCGCACGTGTGCTTGGGTCCCCATTGTTTTGTAACACATTTTATTTAAAATAAAAAGATGAAAACCCACCCGTTTCAATGTATAAATGTCTTCCAGACAGTGTGTGTGATCCAGAAAACCACCCCGAGTGCCATGGCGCAAATGGCCAGGTCAAAAAACAAGAAAGGAGAAAGATGAAAAAAACGACAAAAAGGCATTTCAACAAAAGGTGCGTGCAATACCAAGTTCGTCCACCAGAGTGCCGCATTCCGTAGTGGTCTACTGTGGAAACCACTGTTTTTTTCCCGGACGGAGTCCGGCCGGGAAATATTTGGACGCCGCTGCGGGTGACGGACGGGGAAAAAAAAGTCTGCTGTGGAAACCTAGCGTAGGGGCATAGGAGAAACTAGTCCAGTGGGTGTGGACCAACCAGGCAGACAAATCAGACTCGTGAGAGATGTGAGAGAGAGGGGAAGCGATCCAGAGAGTGAGACAGAGAGAGGAAGAGAGTGAGACAGAGATGAAAAGAGAGTGCAAGAGAGAAAGAAGAGATTGTGAGAAGAAGAGAGTGAGAAAGAGAGAGAGAAGATGAGAGTGAGGCCGAGAGACAGAGACAGAGATGAGGAGAGAGAGAGAGAGAGAGGGAGAGAGAGAGAAGAGAGAGAAGGAGAGTAAGAGAAGGACGGAGAGAGAGAGCGAGACAAAGAGCGATATGAAGGAAGAGAGAGGTGAGGAGAACTGTCTAAGGACATAGGAGAAACAATAATATATATTTCAGTCTAAAGCACAATTCGCACTGCCATTGAATTATGTGGGGACCTCTGGTAATTCACCCTGACGTCTGCTTATTTTGTCGCACGTTCTGACGGGATTAGTAAAACCCTGTCTTTTGCTCAATTTAAAAGACATTATGACACATGTGCAGTATTTGTGCTTGCTCACACAGTTAAACAAATTCAGAATTCAAGCCATTGTGGTGTTTTGCCGAATCACAGTAGGTAACTCGCAGTGGAATTATTACTTTGCAAATCACTGATATCGTACATTCGCACGTCAAATGAAACGTCGACATCCTCCGCAATCATTCCGAATTACCAGGGGTCCATAGGTAATAAAAGTCCAGTGCGAATTGGGCTTAAAGAACACAAAGGTGTGGAAAAAGGTCTGTTATAGTGTGTTTACTTCGAGCAAACCCAACTTTGCTCTCGTCCAACTTCTATACAATTTGTAGGTTTTTAAATCCTAGCTTTTGAAAAGTTCTCAGCCAGCCACTGCCATTTCCACTCCACCCGCTGGAGGTATCCATGTCCAATGTGTGTGAGCATGTCCGTCCCTAATCACTTAGCAAGCAGCGGTCCGCTCCTCCAGGGAATAAGTGCTGATATTTTCCCTCTCCTCGGCGCGGGGCTTCGTCCGTCGACACGTGATATTTACCGGGGTGAATGTCGCCACTTTAAACTCTCCAAAGAACTCTCCGGCAAGGCAAACGGCTTGCCGGCGCGCGGCTGTTGATTTTGCACCTGGGCCTGTCAGCCTCAAATGTCAGGTGCGGGCTCGGCCAGCCTGGACCGCTGCACAAAATGACACACAGGTGATAGGTGATGAGCGATAATAAGAATAACATAATGCCAGACTTTATTTGCAGGGCACTTTTCAAACACGCACACAGGCACACATGCGGTCAGTGAAGAGATTAAATGCAAGTTTGAAGATTAACTCATTCAGTGCCAACCCGTTTCAAATTCAGCATGACCCAGGGCCCCGTTACTTTGTGAGTGTTTTTTTCAAGACCCATAGAAAATGAAGTTCTGTGTCCTTGTCAACAAAAAAAATAGCATAAGAAACTTCAGGCTTTCCTTTATCATCAGAAAAAAACAACAACAACAACGCTTGTTTCTACCTGTTTCCATTCTTTAGTTCTAACCTCCAGAACAGGGGTGGGTATCACTAAAAACTGCTGATTTCTCACAAAATCTTGAAGAAATGGGAGTGAAGTGCTGATGGTGGCAGCTAGGTGGCAGTACACGCCACCTCTATACGCTCCCTATAAATGGCCCCCACAGGCAGTGCATGGCGCCCTCTGGCGGTCAGATACTCAGTGGAACTATTCACAAAAACGTGGAAACGCTTTGGCACACAAGGAGTTATTAACGAAATTAAGACCACATGTAGCAGCAGCGCAGTAAGCCTCAACAATCACTCTGTTCTGCATTGCAATGCGCACAGTATCTTGGTCTAGGGCAATTAGGATTGAGAATTTTCGTGAGAGTGTGTGCTGTAGCCAATAGTGTTGTGTCGTTCGCGAACGATACGTTTGAAATAAAGAATCCTTTCACTCAAATGAAACGTACTGTTTCACTATGAATTTATTCAGTTCTCTTGAATTACCAACAAGAGAATCCATTCTCTGGTGATTTGGTCGTAAAAAAAGATAATCTGTCTTCATTTTACTCTTTAACTTGTAATATAGATTGAAACAACGGTGAATGTATTGAAAAGATTTTGAACGATTTTGAAAGATTTCGAGACATTTTGAGAAAAGTCATCCCCTATTAAATTACTTTTTATTCACTTAAAAATCAAGTATCAAAATTTCTCAAGTCTTCATCAATGGCATTATTATTAATATATTCGTTATTATTAGTATAATCATCTACTAATACGATTTTTATAATCATAAGATTGTCTTAAATGGATTCAGTTCAATGAAGCAAGCTATTCTGCCCATCACTAGCTATCCCCAGTGGTTTAGCTTGGGTGGACATTAACCAAATGAACACGCACCAGACCATAGTTTGTACACAACAACACAATGGACCACACAATGGACTCTAGGTATTTTGTCAATAATGGCCATTGTCTGCCTCAAATTGCTTACTCTGTTCATTTTGTCAGGAAGGAGGTCTTCCTCTATCTCTCGTTCACTCTATCCCTCTCTTTCTCTCTCTCCATCTTTCACTCTCTCATTGTCCCTCTCCTGAACTTCACCTCCCTCCCTCTAGTTCCCTCTCTTCTTACCTTTCTCGCTATCTTTCTCACTCCCTCCTCAGTCTTTTCTGTCTTGCTTTCTCTCTCTCTCTCTCTCTCTCTCTCTCTCTCTCTCTCTCTCTCTCTCTTTTACAATCTTTCCCAGTCTTGCACTCTCAATCTGTCTAGGGCTCTTTTCGTCTCTCTCTCTCTCTCTCTCTCTCTCTTACTGTCTCTCACCCTGTGTCTGTTCTTTCGTTCATGTCTCTTTTTTTCTTCCTGGTTCCTGGTTTCCTCTCTCTGTCTCTGCCTCTCTCTTTTGATCACTCTCTCTGCCTCTCCCTCCCTCTCTATCTCTCTCTCTTTTGATGTCTCTGTCTCTCTCCTGATCTCTTGCTCGGCCTCCCCCCCTCTCTCTCTTCTGATCTCTCTCTCTCTGTCTGTCTCTCCCTCCCCCTCTCCCAATCGCTCTTTCTGTCTCTCCCTCTCTTCTTAATTCTCTCTCTCTCTCTCTCTCTCTCTCCCATAAGAGCTGTCGCCTGCTCGGTCGATTGTCTGACAGCCTCTGACACCTACGTCTGGTCTAATCTCTTTCTCTCCTCCAGCGTGTTGAAGAATTCTCTCTTTATCGGAGTGTCCACCCCCTGTGAGTGTGTGTGGAAGGAAGGGGCGACGTAGAGGGAAAATGGAGCGTGTGCATGTGAGAGAGGGTGAAAGGGTTATTGACCACAAGATAATAGGCTACATAGAAGTCCAAAAAAAGGGAAAAGGAATTAATGAAATGTGGGCGTGTAGCAGAATCCCTGAGGTGAGGTGTTGGGGGAGTGACTACGGTGCGGTCTGTTCAAACATTGCTTCACACAGTTACAATGCTGCTATTCACCGCAGCAGCAGTCTATGTGCGTATAGCCTAAAGCCCCCTGCATACTTCACGGTGGGGTGGGGAGCAGACCACCGTGGTGTAGTTTTTTGCGCTTAAAAAACTACACCACGTCATCAATGTGCCTCGGTACTTGTCGGTGGGACGCTCCCCACCTCTCATCCTGACCATAGCCCTTGTTTCTACTAACCGACTTCACCTCGCGGCTGTGATTGGTCAAGACGGAGAGTGGGCGGTCCCCGTTTTGCAAGCAGGCCCGCGAATCTCTCTCGCTCGAGACGAGAGGAGACAAGGGAGAGAGAAAAAGAGCGAGACGACAACAACAGTGTGTATAGACAGCGACATAACAGCGACAGAGAACATAATAGAATAGAGGGAATAGAGGGAGGCAATAGAGATAGAATAGAGAAAATGGACGATTTTGAGGAAAAGTTGGCC
>OMKY01218637.1:0-13835 GCA_900302395.1 Bregmaceros cantori | reverse complement strand
ACTACTAGTAGATGCTAGACACTAATTTCCACTGGAAATGGAAATGTAGCGAACACACCCTCGTGCGTCCGAAATGCAGTCGATGGTCAGCAGCAGCCATGAAGACGGCGTCTTTCCGTCTCGTCGGATTGCGGTGATGATGCTCCACAGCCTTTAACACGGTGCGCGTGCAGGAATGTAAACAACTCCACGTGTATCCATGCAACTCCGCCTGAAACGAGGAGGTGCTACTCCTGTCGTGGAAGCAAGCTTCTAGGAGTGACCTCACAATCTTGTTCCCAATATACTTATGCAGCCTGTGTCTTCTGGATGTGATACCAATATGTTGATTGCAAAGATTTACAGTGGTAGTTTTATTAATGTAGTGCAAGTGTACTTTTTGATATGACTAAAATTTTCTCAGCTGCCCAGAGAGATGAAGAGAGGATGAAGCGGGGAGACATTGCAGAAAAGCCAGAGAGAGGATTAGAACATGCGGTGCTCGGCCTGTGGCCTAGGGGACGGGCTCTATAACCAATCTGCCACCGCACACCCCCAGTAATATGTCCTCTAATGTATGCATTCTCTCTCTTTATGTTTCAGATCACTTTACTCAGGTGTTGCACTGCGAGCATGAGTGCGTGCGAGACCTTGCTACACGGCCGGGTCGCCTCTCGCCCATGGAGAACTTCCTACCTCTACATTATGACTATCTCCAGTTTGCATACTTTCATGGTATTATCACTATTACATTACTTTCACTGCACCTAGAATACTATATAGCATATGCATTGTTTCTTGTTGTTGTTGTGTGATGTCACTTGTGACATCACAAGCAAAGAGTTCTTTGGAAGACTCCTAAGCATTTTAATAGCTTGTGCCGTATTTCTTGTGACATGCTCACATGATACATATAATATATATATATAATTTGTGTTGCCCAAGGACTGGAGATTGTACGAGCTGGGATTCAGCCAGCCCACAATACTCATGTACAGGGGTCACTGTAAAATGCCTAATATTATGGCATCACAAAATTGCAACCATAGTAAAGGAGTCTCTCTCGAATAGTGGACATGTTGGAGAAGGCCGCAGAGTGTGCGAAGGCCTACCTCTTGTTCCATCCAGAGGAGGAGTTCATGGCTGAAAACCTGGACTATTACGAGGATGTGCTAGGACACAATGCAGAGCCCCGCCAGGTAAGGAGGCATTGCATTTGTTTTGATGAATACTCGATTGAAAAATCAAGTGTGTATTTGACAAATTAATTTGATGTTTGTGTGTGTGTGTGTGTGTGTGTGTCTGTGTGTGTGTGTGTGATAAAATATGGATGTGAGAATGAAAACCAGTATAAGCGTTATGATAATTTTTGAAAACATTGGACATATATGTTCAACTATATTATTATTCAAGTCTGGCTCTTGTTCCGAGCCAGTAACTGTGGACCAGATAACCACCACACACTAAGTTAAGAAACCTCAGCCACTTAAGGAACAAGAAAGTGTTCTAATTAAGAGCAATCACCATTGCACCAACTGCCAGTTATCCTGCAGCTGGCCTTATGGCTCCCCAATCAGGGCCTGTTCAATCAAATCAAATCAATGTAAAAAAAATGCATACGTTAAAAAATGCATATGTGCTTTACAAAATGTGTCTTATTTCTTGAGACCATTGAATATCCTTAATTGCCACAATTGACTGTTTCTCATCATTTGGAGCGGCCACCCGCGATGTGTGATATCCCACAATGTTGGATAACCAATGATTGTCAAGTCTGTAAAATTCTATACTCAATTCAAAAGCTAATTTATATCAGTTTTGGTTCAAATATTAATCATTATTGGTATATCATGCACACAGGTGGATAGTATTTTTACACATTTTAGATCAGTAGATAAAAGAATGTATGTAATGACTTTATGAGAGAGACACTGCCATTATAGAAACAATTTGTTTAAAAACAATTTACAAAAAAAATGAAAGGACACATGCGTATTGCGTTCCAAAACAGTTAATTGAACTACTTATACTTATTCAAATATAACTTATGTTAAGGGAAACCATTAATTTTGAGAGAAATTACAGTCACCTTAAAATACTTTTTCAAGGCTGTTACGTTTTAAAACACTAAAATAATTTTGTTTGAAGTTGAAATACATATATGCGTATCATGCATTCCAAATATATTTATTTCATCTTTTATGTAGCACTCAAAGGCCTTAAATGTCTTTCCCTTTAGCATTTTGTTTATTTACTTCACAACGACCATTGGCCCAAATGGCTCACAGAACGTCGTTCCTCTCTCTCCTCCATTTCCCCTCTCTGTTTACTGTCTGAACTTCCTCTCTCTCTCTCCCTTTGTTACCCCCCACTCTCATCTCCCTTTCCTGCTTGTTCTCGCATCTCTCTTTCCCATCGCTTCCCCTCACTCTGTTTTTTTTATCTCACTCGCTTTCATTTTGACCTCTCGCTCACTTATCTGCAAACGCTGAACTGATCCAAAAGTGCCTACCGAACTATTCCAAAGTCTTACACCCATTCCAGAATTGTAGTATTCTATAAATGGAATAAAAACGGTGGTATGGACTAAAAAGTCCATACCACAGATTTGTTTCAACATGTAGACAGCCAGCTGAACTTCATTAGCACAGCTCCTCAGCACAGGACAATCAGGTGATGAGTCACAACACCTGTTCATGCTGCCCAGCTGGAAGCAAAACCTGGTAGGACTTTGACTTTTGGTTGTGCTTTTGTTTTTAGACAACTTTGTCAACCATTAAATTATGTGTACCGTACCGTGGCACATAGCTGATCAAGGACGAGTGTGCCAATGTTACGCATGTAATTGAGACCCTCTCATAATAACTCAAGATATATTGATCCATTCTTAGTCGTGGTGAGGATGGGATATGTTGCCGTTTTGCAATTCATATAACACAAATACATTAAGTTCCAATTAGTTAGGTAGTTGACATTCAAAATATATCAGAGCCAGAATGCTATACACAGTAATGCTAATAACCCTGCTAGCAAAAGTTGGTAAATGGTTACTTGTTAAAAATTGTGAATTGTGGAAATAATGTTTTTTTTTCCAATGGTCAATACCAAATATTCAAATGGAATTAGTCAGTCCCAGATGTCCTTATCCACGGTCCCTGGTTTTCTAAATCAAGTAGACACTGCTAAATTAGTGGACTAGCCATCAACCCACAGTGGCAATGCTAATTGGCATTTGCTGCTTTTTATAATGTGCATCCATTAGTGTGGTATTCCCATGGTAATTACAGGCCATCTGGCGGTTAGACTGAGAGTTTAGGGTGCGGGAGATGACGGAACCATCGCCAGCTGTGTTCAAGTTGATTGGTCCCTCACTAGACCCCACCCACCCTGGATGCTTACATCAAGCGCCCTTCTTGTGCCAAACAACCTTCGTCAGCACTGCCCACTTTCTCTCAAATCTGGCTCTCATTAGACCGACCGCAGCTCGTAGTAGCCGTGTGTATGTGATCTGCCATGGTGATTTCCTTGTACATTAAAGCAAAGGCAAAGTGCACTGCATCTATTTTTGAGTTTGGTCAGCACTATGTGAAGATCAGCCTTATAATCATATCTAAGTATGGAGAGATGTGATGAGCTTGGACCACCTGTTCTGAGCGTCTGTGAAATATTTTCTATTTCACTATTATCTACTGATTGTGTCTTAGAGGCGAGATCGCCATGATATAGACCCAGTACACAAGAGGCACAAAATTAAGTCCTTCTTCAGTCATTGTTCTTCATTTGTATCCAAATTCATCCTGTATCCTTTTGAAGAAGCATCTGTTGTGACCAACAATGTCATCAGTTTTCATGATTTATTTATTTATTTTTATTAAATATTCACTTTCATATTCAGCGTCAATTTCTGGAGTATCTTGACTGCTGTGTCCGAGAGAAGGATGTTCTCCAGGCTTAATGCATTATCAAAAATAGTACCCACCATCTTTTGTCCTGTTGTCCTTCAGGAGTACTTTCAGTGACTGATTCATTGTCCCAAACTGCAGCAGAGAGCTTCATAGAAAATCATTCTTATGAACTACTGGCAATGTCTTGTATATATATATTAGTATATACTGTGTATGTATGCATGTACTGTATGTATGTACATATTCATAATTGTATGTACATGAACATAATTTCCCTTCCGTGATCAATAAATTATTTTGATTCTGAACATTTAAAATTTTTCAGAGGAGGTGGAATTTGAGGTCAGCAGTGTTGCATTTGGTGACTGGGGGCCCTTGATGGAAAAAGTAAAATCTGAGATTTTTATGTGCAGAAAGCTGCATGGTACCTCAGGCGGCATAAGCTGGAACTGGAGCTGCTACAGGTGGGAACCGACACAATGGGAGTTCCATTCACAGAAGGGGTGAGTAAACACACACGGAAATGTGTGATCAGTGCGTTTTTAGATTGGTGGACTAGGCAATATGGGTTTTAACAATGAATGACAAACGATCCCATTCATCTTAGTATGCATTTAGACAGTAAACTGACTTAAGCAGCAAGGATGTAACTAAGCTAACTACCGTACCTCATTCTGCATGAGGAACAAATCCAAACTAGACATGGTTTTCACCTTTAACGTGTTTTGTTGTGAGTTGTTGATCAATTATGTGCTTTATCGTTAATGATGTTCATGGATCGATGTAATGTAAGGTATTGATTTAAACTAAAATAAAGGAAAGATATCTAGAGCTCTTCAGGTTGCAGGGTCAGTGCCATCATTCAATGTTGTGTATTTCTGTAACTACTAACAGCCCAGCGCAATGCAAAGTCCAAAAAAAAGAGCATACACGTTGTGATCAAATTAGCATGTACGCTTGGACCAAAATTTCTATAGATTTGTTGTGTCTAGGAGAAGGCCTCGTGGCACATTTCTGTGGATGAGGCCGGGCTCCAATGACCCTATTATGCCCGTTCCTGATGAAGTACTACGGATAGAAAATAAGACCCCCGCTAAATCCGATGAACAATTAAGTTGTTGCTAATGTTGTTCATAGAATGACAATGATTTATGGTGTTATATGCTGTCCGTTAAATGAACTCATTCATTAATTATTCTGTTCCCTTTTTTAAGTCTGACCATTTTTCATGGTTCTAACCTCTATATCACCCCACGTACTATATCTGTATTCGCTGTCATCTTCAATTTTATATTTTCTGACGAATATTTATTAGTGGTTGTCTATACTTTGGACAATATATTGAATAGTAACACATCGAATGTGACTAGCGCAGTGGAACATACTTCGTTTTTGACAGGCTGAAGGACTCAAGTATTTCGTTAAGCTCAATGAATCCACACAGGATTAAACATAGGATTTTAAAAAAACAAGTAAACACATTGATACTGCCATACTATGTTGTTTTTTTTCATGATATTTTCGTCGTTCTCAATTAACTGTCGTCATAATATACAATAATTGGCATCAGCGGAAGGTGCAATGTAGTACAAGGCTGACCCCTGCTGTCCAGCGTATGAACAACACCCGTTGCTCATCACTGTTGAAACGTGCTGACGTTACTGACGTATGGTTCTCCCCACAGCAATACTGGAGCAGCTCTGGCGGTCGGGATGATGTCAATAGGTAAGACGTTTAAGCTATGGTAATTTACATCTTGTTAATGAATTCACTTGAATTTATTGAGAATAATGTGCCTATGATTTGGATCATTACATACAGTAAATACAATTATAATAAACACAGAAATTGATCCGATTTGCTTCACTTGAACACAGTTTGCGTTCTGGGTTATTCAGACCACAGTCACCCCGCCGCGTTCTGCAACTCATTGTCAGAACACAGATAGTAAAATGAACCCATTCAGACTAATATTATAAATGAATGTCCTCTCAGAATTCCCTCTGGTACCGACGGCTGGATAGACCACGTCCCAATTTCAGAGAAGAAGAGCAGAAGAGAGACCGCCTCGCAGACAATCAGAGAAGGTAATATGAATACCACAGCGAGTCACAGAACAGATCTAGGAAATGTGGAAAGGAACCAACTACTGGGCTCCTCAGCTAACCATTATAGGCATATCCAGCAAGCTGTGTGGACAGGGTGATTCAGCTCAAAATAAAGAAGGGTTGGTGAACTTTGTTCCATGCTGATCAGTTAGCTGGTCTGACTTCCTGTCACTAGAAAATATGTCTGCTGAAATATTTGCATTGAAAACATATTTTTTTTCTCTACCAAGACAGCAAATTTTGGTTGGGTGACTTCCAAGTTTTAGTGGGCTAAGCAGCACAAAGTATATCGTAAAGGATTGTGGGTTGATCTATCATAACAGATCTTGTGCTTACCCATTATGAAAGATAGTGGAATAACCTGCACATATATCAGAAGAAAAGTGTGAAGTGGTTCATTAGATGAATACAAGTGCTGCCAAAAAAGTGAAAGTTGCACTGTGTACTGTACATAGGTACCGACATTTTTTTGGTTTTGGATACTCCTTGCAAAGGTTTTAAGCACCGATACTCAACATAGTTCTATGTAGAGTTGTGTTGTGATTAATGTCAACTTTCTGTGTATTGCATCTGTGTGGTATTTACGCATGGCTTTGCGTGCATGTGACGGTTTAGGTGGCCCTCTGCTGTATGACAATGTCCAGCTGGTCCAGAACTCTGCAGCTCTTAATGGAAGCCAGCGAGTGTTACTGGACGACGTCATCACAGAAGATGAATGCTCGGACCTCAAGCAGCTGGCTCACGTGAGAAAACACACACAAACACACAAACACAAGACTCAGTTTGAGTGTGTCACTGATGGGCCATGGGCGTATGTGTGTGTGATTTGACGAATGGATTATTACTTCAAAAATAGCCCTCAATTTGGACAATGGTCCCGATCAATCCATATATATGGGCCTCAGGGTTTTTTGCAGTTCAAAAACATCAATTACATTACAAACTAGAAGCACTCAGAGAGTGCAAAACTGCGGCAAGGCCAAGGGGTCACTGATGCCATGTTACTTATAAGCTACAGAAATGCACCGATATGTAATTACTTGCCACCAGTGCTACCCGAGCACACTCTTGGTAGTACGGGGATCATAGTCTTAAAAATGAGTGGGTGAGATGGGACACAAACCCAGGTCTCCAGCTTGGCTGACCACAGAGCTAACTGCTACACTATCTGAGCTGTGTTAGTACCACACAGTAGAGTGGAGGCAACTGCTGCGTGTTGCTGCAGTTTGTAAGATCATAACAGTAGTCAAACGAGATGCTATTATGTTATGTTACTTATAGGGTACAGAAATGCACCAAAATTTAAGCACTTGTTCCGTGCCAACAACAAAATATCGTCCAGATCGGTGCACAACTTTTTCTGTTATCCTGCTGACAGACAAACCAATTGAACCAAAAACATGACCTGCTTGGCGCATGACTAAATGAACAGAAGTGGTGCCTGTAATAAAGTAATAAACAAAAACAAAAAGTTACATTTGAACTGGCCCACAGCCACAAATTGTTTAGAATTTTAGATTGAATATTTTCCTGCTATGTATGTATGTGTTGTGCTGAGTGCTTTATATGTACTGTATGCAGGGTTGGGTGTAAGTGGACTACTTGTATGACGATTACAGTTGTCAGACTACAAAAGTAATCAATTGAAGTCAGTTAATAAAAGTCAGTAAACATAGTCAATTACACTACATTTTCATAGTCCATTACTACTACATTTACATACAATGCGTATTATAGATTACAGGAACATTTTCATGGAATAGAGGATTACGTACACTGTTATAACCATACATTTATGAAAAAATAATTCCAATCATTGTAGTGACTTGTAATTGTGTTGTAATTCACAAAATGTTGTAATTAACACACATTTTTGAAACATCAAAGAAAGTTACCCCTTACAGTGCCACATTGAAATGGATTGTGTTACTGCTTACAATTCTTAATGGCTAACTTGTAACTTGTGACGTGTGCCAGGCGGTAACCATGGCAGGGGATGGCTACCGAGGGAAGATGTCTCCTCACACACCCAATGAACGATTTGAAGGTGCCACTGTCCTCAAAACTCTGCTGGTACGTCTGTCATTTGCACCACTAGAGGTCACTGTTATCAGCTTTGTCCTTTCAAACCCTTGATTCATTCAACCAGGCTTTCCCTATTTAGATTTCTGAAACTGCCAGATGCTGGCAGGGGGCTATGCGTCCACACAAAGCCGTTTCATCATCATCTGCATTTTTTCATACAGATCTAACCTCAAGTCCACATGGCACCGGCATAATTTGACCCCGAGGAGCGTTTCATCCGAATCAGGCCTCCAACAAAGTTATCGTTTCAGCATTCTCACAATGTCATGTGGGCACCGCCGGACTCTGAGAATGGCTTTCTATACGCCCGTCTCTTAGTCACGTCAGTGACCAAAACAAAGATATGTTTGTGCGCCACATTCACCCAAAAACTGGTGGATGATTTATTTTTTCATTACTGTGTTCATTCACCAATGACAACAGGCAGGGGTAATCATCGTGTGCGTGTGTGTGCCAGGGATAATAATAATAATGGATGAGCCCGTACAGTCTGCAAAGTGCAAACCTCAGCAAATGTTCAGCCACCGACTATTCATACATATCTCTGTTTGTGTTGTGTGCGTGTTTACCATAGACTGTATATAAAGTAGACGCAGCGTGCATGACGTCATCCCATTGCTTTCATCAAACTTTTTTGTGCCGCAGACTGCGTGCTGCCATTGATGAAAGTACCCGTATATCCGGAGACAAGGAGAGATAGAGAGAGAGCTATACAGTATATGAGAGAGGGACACCCCCCACGTGACTTCTTCCGGTGGTACTGTCCGCTAGGGCTGCCAACGACAGAGTCAGAATGAATGGAATCCTATGGGAGCTGAAATAAAAAATATTAACGCCAAATCGAATGCGTTTGTGAAATTATGACCCCACTCACACAATTAACCAATAATTATCCTGGCAATATACATTAAAAATCAATTAGGAAGGATCTTTAAGCAGGCTGCTAAGATAGGAATATTTGTATTGGATTTCCCATAGGGTTCGGTTTTCTAGGAGTAGGCTCCGCCAGCCTGAGGCCCATACCAACCCGGAGGTTGAACATCGGACATCGTTTTGATGTCCGTGCCTGACATCAAAACGAATGCGGTGTCCATTTTTATATACAGTCTATGGTGTTTACCATGTGTTGCCCAAAAGGGCCTTGAGTACTTGGTGGTGCAGTGACAAAGTCTGAGCCTGCATGCAAACCTTCCTTTGTTGCATTGGGATGAGCATATATTAAACACGGGTGGAGATCAAATTAGATGGCAACTAATTCAATAATTGATTATCATCATCATTTGTTTGCCTCATCACTGGGTGATGAGGCAAATAAATGACAAACATGCGATCTACGGCGTCATGAATTTGCCTTCATGCTCTGATAGAATTTCCTCACTTTTTCTTACATTTTTGACAGAAGCCAAGTCATTCATACATTTCTAATGAAAAAAAAAACATGTTTTTACTGTCTTTGCAGTATGGCTATGAGGGTCGTGTGCCACTGAAGAGTGCACGCCTTTTCTACAATGTTAGTGAAAAAGCACGACGCATTGTAGAGTCCTACTTCCGGCTTAACTCCACACTGCACTTCTCCTACACGCACCTGGTGTGTCGCAGTGCCATTACTGGTGAGTAAGCACTGTGAGAGTCCAATGATCAACTGGCCATCACAGGCCATCTATAACACTGCATATGACCCACAGCTGTGTCTGATTTATGTCAATTCCTTCATTAGGGTAATTTGGGTGGATCTAGGCGCGTGTAAATGCATAGTGGTATCTACCATAATTTCTGCACGATAAGGCGCACCGGATTGTAAGGTGCACCCCCGACGAGCAGTCTTTGGAAGAAAACAAAACAAAACATATACAAGGCGCAGATAACCACAAATCACATTCACAATACCTCTATACGTGTGTGTGTGTGTGTGTGTGTGTGTGTTTAACGCGTAATGCTCACTGATGCACAACGTAAACGCCATAAATCACTTTTAGGTCAGTAATCATAACCAGAAAAAAAATCCACGTATAAGGTGCACTGGATTATAAGGCACACCATGTTATTTTATGAAAATTAATGCTTTTTAGGTGTGCCTTATAGTTCGGAAAATACGGTACATAGAAATAATGGAACGAGTGCTATTTATATAATTCATCTTAATCTACAGACATCTCCAGCAGCTTAACCCTCTATTTTAAGTCTCATGTAAAATTACACTCGTATCACAAGCTAGAATAACATGCATGAACAGAACCACTCATTAGAACCACTCACCACCCTCTCTCCTACATAGAGTAATTTAACCCACAGTTAGGCACAGGACAAGTTTATGTCTAACATGGCCCTGGGATCCTCCTTGGAATATCCTGTTGTATATATATCTGATCTGAGCACATCTCTCGTGAGTTCTGGATAATAAATGTAATTTGGAGTACAGCTGGAGCCAATCAATTGATTAATTGATGATAATCGATTATTAAAATAATTGGCAACTTATTTGATGATTGATTATTTGGTGGCGATCGTTTCCTTGTTTGGTCTATTCTCCGCTCAAATGTATTGAATATATGTTGCTCCCACTGTCAGTCTACATTCACTGCGTCATAGCCCCACCCATTCACTTGGATATTGAATACTCTAAGTCCCACAGCAACACAAATACAATAAAGATAACAAGTAAGGTTGTGTGTTAAGGAGTTAAGGTTAGTAAAAATGGGCGATGAATCGATGATCAAAGTAATCGTTAGTTGCAGCACTAATTTGGAGCCACATGTGCAGGCCAGCAGGATCAGAGGAACGACTTGAGCCACCCCATCCATGCAGACAACTGCCTGCTGGACCCTGAGGCTAATGAGTGCTGGAAGGAACCTCCAGCCTACACCATGAGAGACTACAGGTTGGCCGCCAGCATTTGAAAGTAACAGATTACATGTCTTGCAATTGCAGTCATCCAATTACACAAAAATAGTTACATATTTACCTGTATGAATGGATTGCATGCAGAATCTTTCCTGCATTTTCACCAGTTTGAAAAGTAAACATAGACACAGATAGTAGGTTGTAACTAGGTGCATTTAGTAGGGTGGGCAACCTATGTTCCGAAGTCCCTATGTTCCGAAATCTCTATTAAATCGCTATTTTCTGAAAAAGTATGGGTCGTTTAGGGGTTAGGGTACATTAGGGGTTAGGGAAGGAGTTAGGGTTAGGGTAGGGGTTAGGGAAGGAGTTATGGTATAGGAAGTTACAGTTCGTTTAGGGGTTAAGATTAGGCCAGGGGTTAGGGAAGGTGTTAGGGTAGGGGTTAGGGAAGGAGTTAGGTTAGACCCATAACTTGGCTGAAAATAGGTATTTCGGAACATAGGGATTCGGAAGAAAAAGGGTGTAACCTTTAATAGTACCTTTTATGAAGCAACATGCATTTGAAAGAATTTGAAAAATAATGGAGAGCAATCTTTAACAGATTAGGAGTTACCCTCAGTATAAAGTAGCGCTTATGATTTTTATTAGCAAAAGATGTTAACCGCATCCACAATTTTCTGTACTGGTATCAATATCTATTATAGTTCTACTTATGCACTCTCTGATTATTTTTGGAAGTGTAATTCCAAGTGGCTTAAAATCTATTTCATAGATTAAAAAAAGGCATTTGTCTTTACCTTTGATATTTTGGAGCAGCTAATGTAAGAAATAAAACGAGTGTTCATGATCTGAGACTGAATCTCTTAAAATGCCACTGTCCACACTAGTGCTGGATCTCACGCACACACACACACACACACACACACACACACAGAAAAGAGAATCCCCCTACAGCAGGTGAGAGTCTGAAAACAGCAGATTTCAGGGTCCACGGGCCAACAAGGATATGGGAATGGGCGTCCGTTCCTTTGCAGGATTTGCAGCTGGGTCTCGATGGATGTGTAAATCTGAATAACAGAAACGCGTCAGCCAGTGCCAGAATAATAGATTCTTAAGTGATTTTGCACAAAACCTGTTACTGTTGCTGCTGTTGCTTACGGCACTACACATTACAACACATAAACTTCATTTGTGTAGTTTTCCTACAGTTTCACTATATGCTGAATGTTTAATGGTATGGAAAGAGAGCCAATATCGATGAATTAAAAGTCAACGTTAGTTCTAGCTAGCCATGGTCGTCAAGAAGCTGATAGGCCACCAGGGTTTGAAAACGAAGTTATTTTTAAAACGTTCCGTTCCGAACGGTTCAGGCAGGTCTATATTTAACGTTTTCATTCTCGAGACCGTTCCACCACCCGAACCGGTTCGAACATTTTGTTCGTTGTTAAAGTTCCTTATGAAGAACAATGTTAAGTTTAGATATCGTTTTTTTTTACAACATATTTTTGGTGGATGTTCAAACTTCACAGTAAATGTATTAACGCCATTACATTTGCTTCCTCGTCTGTCCACAAGATGGAGCCCCAGATGCATGGGGCTTGATGACTGACAGTGAAAATGGACGAAAATAGTCTCCCAGACATAGGATATGTTAAAATATATAGAGAACGAAAAAAAAACCAAAACATTTTTAACAGGCTTTTTGGTTTTCATAATGTTCCGTTTCTGTTCCGGAACATTTGAAGAAATGTTGTTTTGTTTCCGTTTCCGCTCCTCATGAAATTCTGTAAAATTCCGCTCGTTTTTGGTTTCCGCTTTTATTCTTTGAACCGGTTCAGAGCCCTGTAGGCCACGCACCATTGGCACGTTTCTTTAAACACTACCATTTTCCCCTTCAATCATCCACTGTCTGCTTTACGGCTACCAACCTCCTCCCCTGGCTTCACCTTATCATGTATGGCATGGCATGATATTCTTGTCATGTTGCCTGGTGGTGGGAATATTTATCTCTCCATATTCGGCTCGGCCGAGAATTCCCTAACTGCAGCTGCTTGCTGACTCTTTGGCTTTTTCAAGGTGCTGGAAATCAGGGAGCTCCTCCAAACAGAGCCATACCACCAAGAGCAATTAATTCAACTGACTTTTCTTGTGTTTCTTGACTTAAATGGTTCTAATAATAATAATAATAATATTACAGTTTTAATAATAATTATTAAAGTTTTATATAGTACTTTTCTAAACACTCAGAGATGCTTCTGATGGTTTCTGACAGAACCATTGATTCACAAGCAGTTTTTACTTTTCCACCACCGCACACTTCCACAAACATCCTACGTAAATTTTACAACCAAAGATGTCAAGAGATATCATTTAAGAATGTCTAAAGTTCTAATCACATTTTTCCTAGAAGGTAAAGATGCTCTTCTTGACATTTGATGGACCTTCACACATCATATTTTCTGTGTTGAAATGCTTGGTGTATATTTCAACAAGGAAACTGAGGATTGTAAAAGGAAATGTTGAGCAATATGAACCAAGGGAAAAGCATCTATGAGTATAAAGTTATAGGTATATTGGAACTCCACTGGGCAGGTGACTGAGATCATTTGTCCACAATTCCTAGCATTCAGTAAGATCTGTGGCTGGTTGGAAGTGTCTTACCAGGAACTGTGATCGGTTGGTGTTCTCACTCTCCACAATTTAACTAAATGTTATTTTCCTAAAACAAAATGGTGATGCAAAATTGGGATTGCAGGCTAAAACACTAGTTTTTAATGAAATTCAAATAATGAAATTAAAATAATAATAATAATAATAATAATAATAATAATAATAATAATAATGATAATAATAATAATAATAATAATAATAATAATAATAATAATAATTTTGGTTAATTGAATTGCAAAAAGATTTT
>OMKY01218636.1:0-10993 GCA_900302395.1 Bregmaceros cantori | reverse complement strand
GTGTGAGAGAGAGAGAGAGAGAGAGAGAGAGAGAGAGAGAGAGAGAGAGAGAGAGAGAGAGAGAGAGAGAGAGAGAGAGAGAGAGAGAGAGTGAGAGAGAGAGAGGGGGGGAGGGGGGGGGAGAGAGAGAGAGAGAGAGAGAAAGAGAGAGGGGAGAAAGGGGGGGGAGAGAGAGAGAGAGAGAGAGAGAGAGAGAGAGAGAGAGAAAGAGAGAGGGGGAGAGAGATAGAGAGAGAGGGAGAGAAAGAGAGCGAGAGAGAGGGGGAGAGAGAGAGAGAGCGAGAGAGAGAGAAGGAGAAAGAGAGAGAGAGAGGAGAGAGAGAGAGATAGAGAGAAAGAGAGAGAGAGAGAGAGAGAGAGAGAGAGAGAGAGAGAGAGAGAGAGAGAGAGAGAGAGAGAAAGAGAGACTACGGGCGACACCAACAACGTGACATCCTAGGTCCGGGGAAGGTCTCAGCATGTGCAAAAAATGACGTTCTTAGGACTTCTCCAAGCATCCTAAAGTGAACCATCAGAGGATCACAAAGACCGTGTTCCGTGAGCGCCTACCTGCGGGACCAGCGGCGAAGCTTCCCCGAAGAGAAGTAGAGTTTTAAACCAGGGGGTAAGGTGGTGGTGGTGGTGGTCGCTCCGCTTCTGCTCTCGGGAATAAAGTGTCAGGTGTTTCCGCCAAAGCCGAGTTGAAGAAAGCGGGTCCCAGTAAAGCTCCGTGGGTAGTAAAGTGGTAGTAATAGTAATGTATAGATTTAAACATATAGTAGTAATGGTAATGTATATATTTAAACGTATATAATATATGACGGTCATCAGTCTCGCTCCTCTCCGTCTCCTCCACCGCCCGGCGCGCGCCACACGCACACACTGGCAGCCCCGCGCGCCGCGCGCCCATACAAGTTTGGTGACGTCAGAGTGTCGCGAGGCGGTCGCGAGGTTGCTGTTAAAGGGGACACGAGGTGAGAATGTGATGAAAGACGTTTAAACGCATTTTACGGGATAGCCCATAGTTATTCAATACGAAACTATTTATTTAAACGGGGCTAGAGCTATTAAGTGATTCTGTGCTGTCCGTGAGCTGAGAACCATTGTTCCAACAAGGGTTAATAAAGCTATATTGTAGCGGTCCGCATTTCTTGGGGAAATTTCATACCCACGTGGACACTGTGAGATTCTATGACCAGCACATTCATGCCCATATTTGGACTGGTGTAACTGTCTTTGTGTCTCATTGTGATGTCATCGACACACCCCCTCCGCTGTCTACCAGACACGAGGGCATTCAGTGTTCCATTCTCATTCTGTTTTGACTCTCTTTGAATAAAGAGGTTTTATGATAGAGGCTGTGTCCTTCCTTACACACATACCTCTACATTGGTGACCCCGACTGCTCTTGGAAGTTTCCTAGAGCGAGAACACCAGCTGACACCACAGCCGGACACTCGGATCTCTACGTTGGCGACCAGCTACCTCCAGCTGCCTCCCACCGGCACTGCAACGGTGCCTCTGCGGTCTACACATGGCCCATCGGACGACTCTACAGCCGCCTCAACTCGCACTACGATCGCCGCCTGATCGTACCGGCGTCTGACGCCACTGGGAGGACGCTCGCCACAGCCACCATTCTTTCATTTCCGAAAGTTGATAAATAAATGCAGTTGGAGAGCAACTAAGGTATACTTTGGTTTTAGCCTTTTTTTTCAGCAACTAGTAACGAATTACTGAAAATACCCCCAATAAAGACAGTATTGGCAAAGATAGTTGTCTTTTTCGAGGTAGTTGGCAGCTGCTGAGTGAAATAAAAACAAACAAACAACCATCCAACATTAGCTTACTTTAAAAATAAAGTAGTCAGTAAACTAGCTTACTTACATTTAAGTGGAGTAGTGATTCATCAGTAGTCAGATTCATTTTTAGAAGTAACTGTGGCAACACTGGTGGAGGGGACGGGGCAACGAAATAGGAAGGAAGTGGAGGCAGGATGTGACCCCTGAACAGGGGACCAGCTGCAAAACCCTGGTCCTTTACCCTCTGGGTAATCTGCTGCAGGTATACAGTATATAGTGGACAGATGTTGCAGACGTGTAGTGCTGTTGAAAGACTCCACAGTACAAGAAAACTAGCAGAAGACACGCTGTGGGTATCTTGATCAGGGCTTTGAACCAATATTTTTTCGTTCCGAACATAAACAGAATTATAACGTTTTCGGTTATGTGTTCCACCAATAAATTGATGTTCCTGAACCGGTTAGAACAAAAAAATATTGTTCCCGGAACGGTTAATTTCGTTCCTGTTAGCTGTGTAATATATGTTGTGGCGAACCCACAGCGGCTCGCCACAGTGGCCCACTGGTAGCGCTACAGCCAAGGTCTCGTTGCGTGTCGGGGCGAACCCACAACAACACGCTACAGAGAGTCTCGCAATGATTCCTACTTCACTGTAGATTGTATAAATACTCTTGTTTTATTTCTGAAGTTATCCCCAAGTGCACTCCTTTGAGGAACGAAATAAAACCGTTACCGGTTACCATTATTTTTAAATAACTGTTCCTGTTCCGGAACATAAAAAATAGTAACGTATCCGGTTTCGTTTCTGTTCCCTGGAAAATACAAAAAGTTCCCGGTTTTCGTTTTCGTTCCTTGAACCGGTTCAAAGCCCTGATCTTGATCACAGTAAATTTTGCAGTGTTAAATATGCAGTGTCAAAGTTCATTGACTCTTTCAGAGTCATTACAACAACAGAGAGAGTTGAATATTTGCTAGTGTTGGTGTATTTCAAGGGTTCCCCTGGGGCGCCCAGCAAAAGCGACAAGCTTCGGTGTTCATTTGTAGAGTTACAAGGTGCCGAGTCAATTAGACTCTCTCAAACTTTAGAGGCCGTCGTGACTCATGCGGCACCCGACCCTTGGCGCGGACCGAGCTTCGGCTGGTACCCCAGGGGCTTGGGTCGCAGCGGTGCTGAGGCCGACTCGGCATGTCGCTGCCTTAGATGTCCGCTTAGATGCAGACGCCCGTCCCTTCACGGACGTGGCAGGGGTGCTACCCTCTGCGCTCTGGTCGACGTTTAACACTATGGAAAGAATTAATTTAACACAAAATCTGATAAGGATCAAATACACTCGGACACAGTGTTAAATTTAACTCTTTAAGTGTTGATTTAACACTCCAAAACTTACTGTGAACAATGCATGTTGCAATACAGGGGCCATACAATGCACAACATTGCAATATGACAATATTGTGCACTCAACACATGTAGTCCTACACAAACATCCCCTAGTCACGGTGAAGTATACGTATACTTACGATTAAGCGGCAATTATTTCAATTTCACGTTCATTTTATATAGAATGACGTAGTTATGCTGCCATCTGCTGGCGATATCATATTACCACGTACAAATAAATAATAGAACACGTTTCAAAAGACACTCTTAAGCAAATATCGCTCACTACCAGGCCGCCAACGCGGTGGAACTCTATAACCACTCTGCCACCCACCCCCCACTTTATTGTTCAAATGCACATTTAAGCATTCCGGGATGTTAAAGTAACTAAATACTAACTGAAGTGATTTAGGTAAGTAACTTTAATCTGATTGGTTCTTTGGGAAAAGTAATGCATTCATTTACTAGTTACTGAAAACAGGGTCAAATCAACGTAACTTGGGTACGTTCATGGAGACTGTCAGATTCGGGATTCAAACTATCCAGTATCAGTCTCGGTGTGCATGTGTGTCTGTGTGTGTGTGAGGGGCATGTATGTGTATGCATGTCTGCATGATTGTGTGTATACACACCCCTTTGAATGCATGTCTGTGTGTAAATGCAGGTGGCACAGTATAGTCTCAGAGTTACGACACAAACTCTATTCACTATTTTTGCAAATGTTCTGGAAATCCCCATTCCTCCTACAGAAAAAAAAAATGCTTTATATATACCGGTACTTTAACTTTCACGGTGGCCTTTACAACTGCACAGTCATATATTTACGCTTGTATTAAACTCACAAGCAACACGTTAATGGGGGGCATATAGGCAGACTGAGCTGATACTGTTTTGCTCTTACTCTTACTTACAACGAAACCAGTATAGTCTGGCATGCTAGGCCCACACACTCATGAATCACTAATCGGCCAAATCTATATATTTTCGGGCCACAAGCGCCGTTTTTCATCATTTAATGAGAGCTATAGTGACAGGATTAAATCTGGGATCCAGTCATATTTTCTTGTCACAATGTAGAGATTATTTTCTTTTTATTGCAAAATGTTATTTTTAGGTGTAAATTGTAAATAAAACAAATTGCATGAAATAGTTTTTTTATGCACACCCTTTGTAGAATTGTAATACCACATGTATGTATTTTTGTAAAAGCAGTTGAAGTGGTTTGTTTTTTTCATACAAACCTGTTTGAGTGGTATTAACATTAATCCCCAATCACATGAGGCCACTCCAGCCGTGCCAGCGGTGCTCAGTAGTGCAGGAGTAAAACCCCAGAGGGAAAATTCCTGGCAATGAATCTGTCACAATGAATTATATTTTACCTAATTTCAATTGATATGTATTGCTAGCCACATCTTCGTTAACAGGTTTGTATTATGAGCTATGGTTTTTAGGTAAATTAGAACAGCCTATTTGGGTTGGGACAACCCAAACAACCCTTTGTGTTTCTGTAACTCTGGGTTAAAAATATTATTTGAGCTAATCCCTAACTGGTGGACGCAGTGGTTAGCATTGCTGCCTCCCTGCCTCCCCTCAACAGGTCCTTTCTGGGAGGAATGTACATGTCTGCGTGGGTTTCCTCTAGGCACCACAGTTTCCCCCACCACCAAAATGCATGTTCTAATTAATCTGTTCCAGTGAGCGTCGCTGGCCAAGGCACTGGGTCGGAATATGGAGTTGATCCCTGGGCGCTGCACCTCGCCTGGGTTAAATGTGGAGGAAGAATTTCACTGTACATGTATATGTGACTAAATAAAGTACATTTGTAACATGCATAAAATACGTATTAATTAATTAATTAATTAATTATGAATGAATTAATGTAAAAAATATTTTAGCAGAAAGGCAACGCCACATGTGCAATTCAACTTCTCATCTGATTGAGCGTTGGAGTTTCACCACGATGGCCAGATATTCGCCAGATGTGGTGGGGCAGGTTAGAGGGAACCCGCGTTCCGATTGGCTGATTGTAAATTGGACGAGCTACGTCAGCACCTCTGTTGAATGGGCTGAGACGCGGGGTGTGTAGGGGGTATACGGAGAGAGAGGGAGAGAGGGAGAGAGAGAGAACGAAGGGGGGGAGAGAGAGAGAGGGATGTAGAAAATTGTGTGCGAAAGGGGGCATAGAGAGTGCATGAGACAGAGTGGAGGATCGAATAAGAGGGACGAGAGGGAATGAGAGGTGAGAGGGGTGGGAGAGAGAAGGGGAGAAAGGGAGAGAGAGAAGCGAGAGGGAATTTTATTGCGATAGTGAGACGCGCAGACACGCTCGCAGGGGGCTGGCGTGTTTCCTGGCGTCTAGCGGGATCGTGTTGTTCAGCGGAGTGGGGATTCAACGCGTTTTCCGGCGCATATGTTTTTCCGCTCGACGTGCGCACGCACACACGAACATCACAAAAACGAACGCATTCCACAAGATCAGAATTCTGCTCATTTTTCAAGATAGCTTTTTATAAACGTGCTTAGTTCCGACAGAAGCTGCTTCGACCATGACCAAAGGACGCCGATTAAACCGCGAGCGCTTCCCCTGATCGAGGCTTCTTCATTCCGACACGTGAAGATGGAGCCGCAGCTCCCCCGACCGGAGCGCAAAAACATGGACGCGTGTCTGAGACGGCTGAAGCAGGAGTTGGTATGTCCATTCAGTGCATTCACGTGTTTCTCTTACACTATTCATTGACTCACGAGGGCCGCGATAGACATATATCTGAACGGATATTTTCCAACAATATTTAGGGCTACACAATTTTATTTTATTTCTTAATTCCCCCCCCCTATATTTACATAGGCTATATACTGTGTGCACGTGCTTCTGTTATTAGCGCGGCGTTCGTTAAATATAAAACACGTGGATGTGCTTTTGACATATATTTATTGAAATACATATTGAAATGAATGATGTTTTATGGGTTTTTACCCATTTTACAGGTCTTGCCTTGTATATTGACGCTTAATCTAAATCTGGAATTTTACTCGCCACTGAGTTTACGTTCGACGTAAGCCGCACTATAACAGGGTAGTTCGGTTTGAGACTCAGTGATACACTGGATTTAGACAAATCTTAACCGGGGAACATGCAGCGGTGATGTCACCGAATACATGGCGGGAGGCACATGAATAGCGGCAAAATATATTGAGTAACGGTAATAATACATTGTAAACACGTGTCTTTGTTAAATATATTGCTTATTCACTTGAAGTGTGAAGAGTGAGATTAGATAGCATGAACCACCACTAAATATGAATTCTTTACAAAACTTGACCTCCTATCCAAAGCGTCTTCAATAAACAGTTCACCATATACTATGCCATGTCAGGTATGCAGTTGAAATGCATTAATAAACAGTTGATTCCAACCATGCAATGTCAATTAATGCTATTTAAAAGGTATGGGTGGCTCGAACTTCCGAGAGACTTATATTCAGTTATTGAGTTGACGACAATATGTGTGCATGGTGTGTGCTGTTTGCCAAAGCATCTCACACTTGAGTGTTGTTACAGACTAGACAACACATTCGATCTCTCCAACGGGGAATTGACTTCAATTCTTTGACATTTTCTCAAGTTGTGTGAAATATGCACCATTCCAGTATGTAAGAAATAATATGAACTACCAGCCACCAGCTTATCTTTGGTCAGTGTAATATTCTGTGTCTCAGTTTGCACCTCAACTCAACTCAACTCAACAGATTTTTATATAGCGCCAAAATCGCAGCCGAAGCTGCCTCAAGGCGCTTCACAAAAGTGATTACGTTTTTAGAATTAGATTCAAGGAGTATAGCAGCTCTTTACCTAACTACCCCCCAACCTTGATTTCGCAGTTAAGGACAGTAATTTGGGGTTGTTTACAGAACTCCTTTAACGGAGGACTGGAAAGAAGAGAGAAGAAAGAAGAAAAAGGAGATCAAGACTTTCAGTCAGTCTTGATCTCGGCCTAGTTGAAAATCCGTTGAAGTGTCGAATGCTGCTGCTGCTGCTACTTCACTCTCTGCAGACAGAGTGCAACTTGCACATTGTTAACCACATCCAGTGAAGGCAGGCTGAATTACTATCTTTTGTGTGTAACGTAATGTAGTCTGTGGCTTGGTGGCCAGCGCTTGCTGTAACCGTGCAGTCACAGTGAACTCAATTGTTATGCTAATATGAGCCTGGATAGCAAAGCTGCTGTTGGCAGGTTTTGTGCATTTTTTTCCCCCTTTAAAATACCGCTAAGCTGCTCCAGAGGTTGGGGGTGCTTAAACACTGCAGATGATTTGAATCGGGGGATGCCTGTGTAACTGGTGAAAGTCGATTGAATCCTATCATCAAATTGTCCCAGCGTGTTTTCTGAATTGAGTCAGCTACTCGTAATTCAGATTCACAGATTTATTGTCAAATTGGGGACACACAGAATAATGGAATTTTAATTCTGCAGTTCTATAATTCTATATATATATATAAACTTTAGGGGTAGAACTTGAAAAGTAGTAAAGATTACACAGTAATAATAATTTGGGATTTAACTGTGTTTGAGTTGCGTTTAAAAAGTAATCTAAAAGAAATGGAATTTAATAAGGCTGGGCGATGTGGCCAAAAATTTGATCCCAATATACCTTCTCATATCATATTTACAGCGCATAATTTCATCAAGGTCAAAGAAGAGTTTTGATTTGTAAGGGATACAACCTACTGGTTGGAATGTTTGATAACACCGCTGTGCGACTTTGCTCTGAATGGGTAGGGTGAAGAGTGGAGGGCACAACATACAAACCTCAAATCATCTTTTTCAGTCAACCAGGATACTTTTTGCGCAGATGGAGTTAATCCTTTTGGGCAGCAAGACTATGACTTAATTTGATGAGATGGTTTGGTGAGATAAAAACTGATTTGAAACATTCATTTTATTTTTGCAATGAAGCTCATTTTCGTTCCAAATAGGAACACTCTTTGTGTAAAAATAAAAACAATATTTCATAATCAAAATGTAATGTATTAACATTTTCTTCACTAGAGAAAATCTAAAGAGAGAGAAATCACAGCTGAAGCTGCCTTGAGGCACTTCACAAAAACGGATAAGAAATAGAATATGAATCTAGAAATGAGATTCTAAACTTTTTTTTGCAACGTCATGGAAGCCCTGCCATGACTGATGTGAAAAGTGTGTGTTGCTGCACACGCCGACACATCTGGGACAGCTGCTCATTTAGATGTAATGACCTTAACATAATCCTCCTCCACAAGACGTTGTAATGAGTGCATTCTGTGTTGGGTTACACTTTGAAGGTGCCTGCCGTAGGTTAAAATTTGGCTAATAGTCCCATGTATATGTATTTTTGTTAATCATTAGAGTTAAATAATCATTAGAGTTAATGATTATTATGGTTATTTAATGAGGTAATAGGTTCAATGAATATTTCTGTTGCCATTTCTTTGATCAATATGTAAGTCCAAATCCAATTACAACATCATCTGCTCTTAGGGTTGGGAGAATTACCTTTAAAATGTGATGCCTCACAGTTCCTAATGAACAAGCTGCTCATTAAGAATTGTAGTCAACGGAATCCCATACCACTAAAAATGAAGTATTGATGGAGTATCTTCCATTCAAATACAACTGTAGTACAATCCAGTCAACAATTCCATGCCTTCTTCCTGTGATTATCATTTTCCTACGTTCTGTGTTTTGTTGCAGAATGGAGCTCTCTAAATCTCATATGACCACAATCTACTGTAGAAGAGTTACTGCTACCTACACATTTACACATTACTGCAATGCCCTTGATCTGATTTCTGTAATGAAATGTTATCACATGTAATCACTTATTCCTGGTGAATGTAAATGCAATCTAGATGACTTATTTTAAAATATCCGATTATATGTAGTTGGCTGTCACCACATGAAGGGTCTGGGTGGGGGGGGCACACACCATTCCGAAATAAATCCATTCCGATCATTCGCCGCAATTTATCGGCTGGTGTTCGATTGGATCATTTCAGCGTATTATTTGTGGTGATGTAAAGTTTTAATTCCAAAAAAAGGATCATCCCATTTTGTTATGTTGGGGTTAGGTTGAGGGTTAGGATTAGGGGATAGGGTTTTGGAGAGACCCTAACAAATGAAGTCGATTGTTTTTTGGATTCGCGCTTTACCTCACTGCAATTTGCGATTGAAAGTGTTCGACATGGATGTGTGTAACCATGGTCTGGATGGTAAAGCTAGAATAAGTCCCTAAACGCCCCATAATTCTGTGTATGCAAATCTGTTTTTCATACATTGTTTGTGAATGCAAATCTGTTTGTGTGTGTGTCTGTGTGTGTGAATGTTGTGTTTGATCTCTCTCTCTCCTCCTTTAATAATTAGCTCCTCGATGAACGTGGCCCGTGGAAGTTGAATGTTGAGTTGATTTCTTGCGCTGTCAGCACCACTGTCTTGACCCACTTCCAAATGGGTGTCGACCAACGAGACCTAATTGGACGCCACTTCAAAGTCTGTTCCTCACTTGGAAGATGAAAAAGACGACAACCAGTTTGGCAGTCAGGGCATGTGAAGGATGCCTTTCATTTGTTTTGGTTCACTCTTGAAAAGAAAACAGGAAAGCTAAAAAATTTTGGGATTATTGCCATTGTCATTAAAACACATTTTAAAGGGATAGGATTTATTTTGTCGGCAAGTGGTGCAAAACACACAAAGGGATGCGGGTCGCTTAGTCCGAAAGTCGTTTAGTCGCCACGGCATTACGGGTTAATCCTGAGCCTAAACCTAACCCTGACCCTAAACCTAACCCCTAACCCCGACTCTAAACCTAACCTCAACCCTGAACATAACCCCTACCTTAACCCCTTCCCAGAACGCCAAATCCTGACGAAACGACCGACTCCCGGACAAAGATCACATTCGAGATAGCTCCTAGTGCTATGCAGCACTCATATGAGCAGGTCAATCAATCCGGAGCAGTCTATACACAGGGACAGTCAGTACACAGTGCAGTCAATGCAGAGGGCAGTCTGTGTTGTATTGGGAATGGGGGTGGAGTCACTGACTATAGTGGGAGCGATGGGTGACAGAAAATGACATGTGCACATCAAGATCTGGCTTGCTACCACTATTTCAGGAGCCGTCCGGCAGTAGCCTGGCGAGCCAGAACCAACAAATCGTCCATGCATTGCACGTGATTAGAGCGATCATTGGGTCTGGTAAAACCAGGGTCCATAATATGTGTCCAAAAACTGTCAATCAAACCGTGTTATCCAATCACAGCGCAGTAGGTGGGACAAGCGGTGTGGAGGCGTGACAACAAAAACTACGCCCACGTCTCGCATCGCATCACCCATACCAAACTCTGCCCACATTTGATTGACGTTTGCCTGATTTTCCCAGACCCAATGTACGGTCTAGTGATATGCGATGCATGGACGACGCGTTGGTTCTGGCTCACCACTAGTCTGGCAGAGGGGTAGTAGAAACAAGTCTTGTGATGTGAGCTAGACAATGGCTGTGTCCGAAATCGCCCCCTAACCCCCATATAGTGCACTATATGGGGCGCACGCCATTTTGTAGGGGTGTCCGAATTCTCCATGTGCCCCATATAGGGCACTGAAAGTATCCCACAATGCACCACGAAATGTAGTGAGCATAAGATGTACCCTAGACGGAGAAATATAACCCATAATGCATTGCGAGACGCATGACATTAATTAAAACGTAGAAGAAGACGACGCGCGCTCCAAAACAAAAACAATGGCGGACGGCGTCAGGACGCAGCAGCAACCGACGGCGGCAAATAATTATAAATGTGAG
>OMKY01218631.1:0-10326 GCA_900302395.1 Bregmaceros cantori | reverse complement strand
CTTAAATAGGCTTACCCTGGAGTGGAATACACCTTAAATGTGTTTAATTAGGTCTAATATCACCCAACGCGAGTATTATTATTATTATTATGACAGCTAATATTACAATATATTCTTCTTCTTCTTATTATTATTATTATTATTATTATTATTATAATTATTATTTTATTCTCCCTATAGCATGACGACCAATGAAAGCAAACAACCCCTCCATCTCTCAGCAAACCCAATGAGAGCTCTGAAACTCTGCAGTCATATGAAATCGGCCTAACTAAACTGCCGACAACATCTATAAAGGGTCAAGACTTCACCCATCGAGCCTGAAGAGAACCCTAATCAGCGCCTCTGGAGAAGGATGACCCATTGTTGGTGATGAAAGTAGGCGTCACAGTGGAAGTGACTTTTGTTTTAGAATAGAATCAAATGAAATCAAACTTTATTTAAATAGCACCTTTCATGCAGAGCAATTCAAAGTGCTTCATAGCAACACAACAAAACAACAAAATTAAAAGGAACAACTGACCCACAGCCTTCCCATTAAAAAGCAAGCATACACAAATACCATACACGCACGCACACACATACACACACACTCACAGGCAATGGATTTGTCAATAAAATTATAGACATGGCTTGGCACCGGGGACTGCATTTCTCGCCCTGCCAGCACGGCGAGTAGTGAGGGGTCCGCGTTGGCCGAGTGGTTATGGACACCGCACCTAACGAGAACCCATTCATGTTAGTGGCGCTGTGTCTACCGCAGTGTCGCGAGTGCGACTACGCTCGTCGACTTGTCTGCAATGTCTACCCCCGATCTCTTCAACCCAGTTTCCGACTAATCCTATCCAATAAAGATGGAAAAATGGCGCTGATGCCGGAAAAAATAACTTGTAGAGTTGTAGATGCAATTTCACCGTAAAAGTAGACCTATCCTTTATATTTAACACCAACATTAACAATCATTGACCAGTATGGCTGGTATGTGCAGAGGAAATGATTTCACTTCCTTTCACAGGGTCGCCACTCGCCAGTGACTTCCAATCTTTCCAGCGACACACTTGTTCACACACACACACACACATACACACACACACACACACACACACACACACACACATACACAAAATGCCTCCATCTGGAGCTCTGCCTCAGGGCAGCCAAGCTATCCCTGGAGAACGCTGGATGTCTGACTGATGATCAGAGATGAGACAAGACTTACCACATCCTGGTCTACTCTACTATAGTCTGGCAAACATTCCAGTGAACCCCTTGGTTCCCCCCCGTCAGCCTACTACCAATGATAATTACCTGCGCCGGGACGTAGCCGCGAAGCAGGTTATGTTTTTAGCCGCGTTGATTTGTCCCCTTGATAACTGAAAAGGTTGTGCACGGATCTGGATGACATTTTGCAGAGTTGTTGGGAATAACAAAAGAAAGAAGTGATTTCATTTGTCATAGTGCATTTCTGCAGCCTATAAGTAACATAATCATACTTATCGATAACATCACCAACTTACCGATCGATCGCTGTGCGGTCACGTGACTAGACTTCCGGGTCCAGGGCCCGCTGGGAAATGTAGTTGGCATGTTCACCGGTGGCGTCAATCTCACTTACATTGATAATGGGTTGCCACACAGACTGCTAGCACTAACAGTACTATGTTTTTGTTTGCAATCTCTGAGTGCTTCTAGGCTCTCTAAAGCTGTTGACCAGTACAATGAAACATGTACATAGATATTAGTCAAAATACTGGCTGTGAATTGAGAGATGGAGGGGTAAATGGCAGCGATGATGGAGTCTCCCCATCGATCCGACTGATGAGTAGAGATGCAGTCACATCCTCTTAGCATGGCTCTTCATGTGGGAGCGTAGTCCTCTCCCTGGGACACACAGGATTTGGTCCTGTGTTGAGATGAGAGCTCCACGTTTCCTGCGTGCTCTCTTGACTTGGATGGATTCCGTCCTTTCCTGTTCAAAGGTCTCAATGCCTTTGGTAATCTTTTGCCTCCCTCTACCTCTGTCGGCAGCTGTATCCTCCCAGTTTTAAGCATCACTTTGCACCTCCTGAGGTTGGCCTTCAGAGTGTCCCTGAAACTAATAAAGGGGGCACACTGTCCCTAGCCAGAATCAACGCATCGTCCACGCATCGCACATCGCTAGACGCTAGCTAGATGACGCTAGATGTGCGATGCTTGGACGATGCGTTGATGCTCTTTGGTTGCTGTAGTCCATTAATATCATACCTTGGTATGAGTTGTTTTCCATGTGTGCTTGCTGCTTAATTTTAATGGAGTGCATTAATAAAGCAACAACAGATTTATATTATGCGAACAGTAAAAAAAAAATGTTGATAATCCAATGAATTGACAGAATATACCATAATCTTGAAGAAATGCAGAAAAGTGTGACCATTTTAATTTTCAAAAGTCTTTTTGTTTATGAATGATCCATTTGAACAATCATTAGACAGCATGTCATTTCCCATTCCAGGCAAATGTAAATGTAATCTAACTCACCTATTTTGAAATCTAGTTGTAATGCACTACATTTACTGTTTCTTGTAATATGATTACTGTTGTTTGATTGATTACATTCAGTTACGACACAAACCTACTGACATCACTGGCCAGGACTCCACGGATGGTGTATCCCCGGCCAGATTGCCACACCCCAGCCTCTCCGTTCCAAAGCATCTCTTTAGAAATGTTTCTCTCCTGAGTTGAACTTGAACCAAGCTGAGCTGCTTGTAGGATGAGCTCAGCAGACAACACAGTACACGCTTGTCGATGGAAAGCGCTGCTGCGTATTCAAGTACAGTACTTGCATCTTCTTTTTCTTCTTCTTCTTCTTCTTCTTCTTCTTCTTCAAATTCCTTGTATGTTGCATGGTTGGACGATCATGGCTTGCCACATGCAATGATCCTTGGTGGAGTGATGTGCGTGCGGTGAATGTGTGTTGCACATGAATGTGGTGTGCACGCGAAGACGAATAAGTAATTGCATTTTATGCATTACAAATTACAACCACTTGGTGTAGTAACAGATAGTAATCAGATTACAATAATTCTTCTACTACTATAGTCAACCACATTTTAAAATATGACATCTAGAATTATAGATTGCAGTTACATTTGCTTGGAATAGGGAATCACCTTCACAATTATTCTGAGGCCATTGTTGTAATTTGTAAATGTGCATGCAGCAGAAACCCTTTCACCTAAATTAACTAAATTAATGTTTGACTGGATTTTATTTTACAGCTGTATTTAAAAAAAATGGAATAGAATAACTTTTGAAATTGAGTAATGATTACTGTAAGGGGTTACTTTTAAAAAAGTAACCTCCCCACCGTGATTATAACAAATGCATTTTGAAAAGCAATATTAAGCAAAACTATCTGATAAGTGAGTCCATGGCTGGAGGCATTCGAACAAAAACGTGTTCCTCTAAACCGCGCTACTCTATTCAACGAGGGCGCGCAGCCCCACCTGCTGGTCAAATGCATAACTACGCTCGCAGCTGTACAACTTCAAGTATGACTTTTTTTGCACATCAATGTGTGAATGTATAATCCATTTATATTACCTATTCATTTGATCGTTACAGCGCAGTTGGCATGGTGATTAAGTTTCAATGTGGCTCTCTAATATAACAGTGATATATTTTACATTTATCTTTTTATACAATTATAATTGACTTTTGGATGACACTGAAATTCCAAATGTTATGCGGCATGCATACGTACTAGTAATCACTAACCTTGATCCATGTGGTCTATAAAATGGGATAATGGTTTTTTTTTTGCGAGCAAGAAGCTTGTTAATTTTAATCAGCGGTCCAGATCTAATCTCAGCTCAAGTCCATGCACCGTGAAGTCACATGTTTGACGCTTTAAAGGAGAGGAATCTGTCATTGTGTAAGTGTCATAAATGGCATTGTGTATATAAATACATAAAACCATTTCTAGAAGGGTAGCAAACTCCCCCAAAAATACACAAATAACAGCCACTTTTGGTGCCAAAATAGACAAAAACAATAAATTAACAAAATTATCAAATTTAGGTTGAAACTGCAATGTATGCAAAGACTGTATACCAACCAGTAAAGGGCCTGGCTAAATGTGTTCATGGTCAAGTTTAATCATTGGCACAATTCAAATACAGTAAATAGTCTAAAAACATGTTTTTGATGTATCCTCCCATTTAAATGGTCCGTGGTACCGTGCCTCCCCATGCCCGCTATAAACACAAAAACCCTTTTAAAACATGATTTTTGATGACTCCTCCACTTTAAGAGCAGCCAAAAACGACATTGTTAATGGAAAGTTGAATGACCCTGGCCTAAAATTCGTACTGCTTATACCAACAGTTTGAATTTGAACACTGCTAACTTAATTATTTGGAGGAAATGTATCTTTTTAAAATCACTTGTGGAATGTATAACTATTCACCTGAGTCAGAATTCCCTCTCAGGTTGTGACAAATCTGTAGTTTCAGATTTTTTTTTTTTTTTTTTTTTTTCAACTTTTTTTCAAGGAATTAATTTGCCAGAGGATGTCCTTGACAAGCTGCTGTTACTACTGCTACTGTTTGAGAAATCATAAAAACAATTTGGAGTTGGACACTGCTATACCATTGAACACATCACTTGTTCTCTTAAATGTTTTTTAAGCAAGATATTATTTTTATATGGCCTAACAGCAGCCAAAAAGGTATTAATACAATGATCGCTACTGCTCCATGATTTGAGCAACAAACAATGGTTGTCGTATTTCCACAACGTAATATTATTAGAAAGCTCGGCTGCAAAAATTAACATGCAATTATTGACTTGATTTTATTACAGCTGGATGGAAAATAGGTGATGGAATGTAATCCTTAAATTGCTTTTAAGATTGAGTAACGGGATTACGTTACTGATTTGTAATGGATAGGCCTATTGTAAGTGATTAAGTGATTACTTAAAAAACCGCTGCTTATGCCAAATGTATTTTGAAAAGCAATGTGGAGCTAAACTATGATAGATCTGTCAAACTTCAACCCGCTTAGTCATTTAAAAAGTGGAACATGGGCTGAAAAAGGGAAACAAAAATGTGCTCCTCTAAACTGCGTCTTCGAGTACGCGTAGCCCCCTCTGCTGGTGAAATGCACAACTACGGTCCCAGCTGTACAAGCCTGACTTTTTTGTATATTAATGCGTGCATGTATATTGTATATCCTTTTATATTAACTATTCATTTGATAGTAACAGCTCAGTTGGTAATTAACTACGTTTCCATGCTGCTCACTAATGCATGTTGATATATTTTTATATGTATCTTTATAAAATTAAAGTTAAGCTTTAGATCAAATTGAAATTCCAAATTTCATACAGCAATGCATGGCATGTAGACGTACTAGTCAGAGAATAACCTTTAACCTTCATCCATGTGGCTTATGAAATGGGAAAAGGTAGTGTTTTTTTGTTGAGCAAGCATCTTGTTAATTTTAATCAGTGGTCCAGGCATAATTTGTTTCAGCTGTCAGATGTGACAAAGGACCAACGTGAGTGCCGTGCCCAACTACAACATGGCAGTGACCACCAACGCGAGTGCCGCGGTGAAGGCAGATGACAAAAGTACCTCTGATTTGTTATTTGAGTAAAAGTAAAATACATTTCTAAAAAGAAAAACAACAGCTCAAGAAAGACTCCTATGTACTGGTCCAAAGATCTTGAATAAAGTGAAAAGTGCAGAGAGAAATGTACTCAAAAAGTATTTTTGAAAGTAAAAAGTACAGGCTCTAAAATGTACCCAAAACCAAAAGGCATTTGTATATAAAATGCACACTTTTTCAATGTTAGTTTGACATCACTATTATAATTATCATAGTCACTATTAGCATGTTTTTTTCATGTCTAGTAAAAGTTTGTAAAAGTAGTGACTTGTAACCTCATACTTTCAAATGAGCCATTGGATTACCAATAACTTGATCTGTTGAATTGAGTTGTTCTGATACTGCACATTACCAGCTCAGGTGAGCAATTAGAGGTGATTGGAGACAGGTGTACCAGACCTGCATAGTCACAGTATAAAAATGTGTCTGCTCAGTCTCTCCTATGCTTGGCTGATCTTGTCAACATGGCCTCTTACTACGTAGCTGTGGTCTGCTTCATTGCACTTGTTAGTGCCCTACCTGGTGAGTTTGTAAAGTTTTGAGATTGAGATTTTTGAGATTTGTTTGTTTATTTGAGTAGCAGAATGTCATACATGCATACATGTTTCATATAGTGTACAGAAAACAATACTCAAAAGGAGTAGGTAGAAGTTCGCAGAACTTATCGAGACCTACCCCTTGTTGTACTTACACAGTTGCAGGTAATACACTTTAACTTTTAATATTTAGCTTAATACACTTTTACACTTCAACCTCATGATGGATGGAGTTTAGTTTTTATTTTCACTGACTACCTAGTTTTGTTGCATAGTTTAGACTTATTTGTTGCTTTCGAATTGTTTTGAGATAATGGAATATTTAAAGTGCTGAATTTCTTTTAACGCCAAGTACAAGCATTGAACTTAAAGTTATGGTATACTTATTTGAGGAGTAATTGTGTGAACTTTACTTGTGTACATGTCATTTTACATACCAGCTAAAGGCTTTGTCTTTTAAAATTTGTCTTCTAGTTCTAGATGGGAAGCACATAAACCGAGCCTCTAAAGGCTTGGTCACCCCTGCTCGCCACGAGGAAGGAAGGGCCCGTCCCACTACTGTCTTGGTCAATGAAGACATAGAAGCAACCACCATGGCCAATGATGAGGAGCCATCGGCGAATGCTACACTCGCTGCCAGTGACACTACTGACCTGGCCAATGACGACGAGGCGCCGGCAAACACTACTCTCTCGGCCAGTGACGAGGAAGAGTCCACCGACACTAGTGACCTGGCTCATGATGATGACGAAGATTCAGATGATGACGAAGATTCAGATGAGGACGAAGATTCAGATGAGGACGAAGATTCAGATGAGGACGAAGATTCAGACGTTGACGAAGATTCAGATGACGAAGATTCGGAGGACGAAGATTCGGAGGACGAAGATTCGGAGGACGAAGATGACCAGGACAATGGAGGTAACTCTAATCTAGGATATAGTTTTATTCGTAAAGGTATGCTTGAACCAACATAATTCAAATTCTTAAATATGAGCAACATTTCAATGTTAAAGGTTTGGTTTTGTTATTGGCAACTAAAGTGAGCCAACTACTTGGACAACAGTTGACAAGTGCTCTGCGTCAGTTTGTGTACTGATGTGTTTGCCCTGAAGGGGAAATCAAAACTGACTAATGTCTAAGACGAGAAATCAAAAAGCACTAACGTCTAAACTTCCCCTGCTTTTTTAATTTCACCTTAATTGATGGTGAAATGAATGCATAGCTGTTAAATTCACATCAAGGATTTTTTTAATTGACAACTCTACTTGTTGACTTGACTGTATTCTTTAAATGGTAACTAACCCTAGATGAAGACTACACTGTTTTCAATTGTAGTTTCAGTAATCCATTTGTACATCTCATTGAGAAACTGTACTGACACATACGTGTGGATCACTCCTGATTTCTAAAACTCTGTTCTGACTTTCAGACTTTCCAATCGACATGGATGAGGAAGAAATCGACAAGGCTATTCACCTTATACAAACAAAATAAACAGTCCTTGTTTTAAACACGTGTTCATATTTCACTCGGAATGTGTACAAATGTTGGCAATGAAGCCCTGTTTTCTGGTCTTTTAGCATTTGGTCTTGTGCTTACAGCCAGAACAAGAAACTGCAAATAGGGTTGCACTTTTGTAAGCATAATTAGCTCTAGATTAATGTGGCTTAAATATGTCTGGCTGTGTAGTTGTAACTGAATAGCCTTTCCCGTATTGCAGTTGCAATCTTTTTCCCAACACTAGATACAACATGCCACTGCCTGGTGTCTTACCAGGGTGCTTGTTGACGTTGTCTAGTAATCAAATACTTTAGTATTTGGGTGCAATTAAATGATCTGGACTGCACTTTAAAATGCTTATCAGAATTTCCCTTGTTCATCAACTTGCTTTAACGAGCAATATACACTAATGGAATTTGGTTTGTGGGCGCGCTGAACATTGCACAACACAAAGTGACATTAGCATGTAATTCGTAGGGATGGGTATTTCGTGGCTTCTGATGCCGAGTGATTGCCATGGATACACAAGATTCCATACTGCTGACATCTGGTGGTGGCTTTAGGAATTGCATTGTTGTCACATGTTCTTGAACCTTATTTCTTTAAAAAGAAAGCTCATGGTTTGCTCATTGGTTTTTATGTGGTGCATAAAATTGGTCAGACTCATTGCATTGCTGTGCTGAGTCATGTGTGGCTGTCTCTCACAGTCCTAAATAAAAAGCTGTGTGTGTGTGTATATATATATATATATGCACACAGTACTATTCTCAGGCCCCGGAGACACGCCTCCGCTCCTTTCGACACCTGCCCACATGACCTACGGCGGTCGACAGCAATTCTTGCGATACTTATCGTGCCATTTTGTTTGAGGCGTCAAGCTCTCCATCCCAAGTAATTGGTAGTCTGATGTACCATGGTGTAGGGGATAGCCAACAGGGGTGTGTGAATACGGCAGGTTTGTTTGTAAATGTGGGTTTAATAGGCAGTGCTCTGTAGCGCCTACGAGATGGTGAATGGCACATAGCCCAGGGCTGTGTGAAAGTTGACCAGATCAGTTAACCAGATGTGCTTAAAGTTAAATCCAGAGTAGCGATTCAAAGCACAACAGCAAGGGAATATTTAGTGATGGGCAGATGAAGCTTCATGCAGCTTTGAAACCTTCCAGCCAATTGGTTCAGAAAAAGGTTCATTACCCGAAGCTTCATGTGCACATGATACCACCTAGTGTATTCGATGAGCACACCACTTTTGTATTTCATGTCAATAAAGTACCCTTAGATTGATTGTATTTATGTAAATTGACAATGTCACAAAATATTATTACAACATACAAAATGTACACCTGTCCATATTTAGAGCTGGTGTTGATTATGTACATATTAAACAGAACAACGCATATTAAATCTATTGTTTCTTTCTCACACCTCCTCTCCCGAAACCTCCGATTTCATAAATAACTAGAGTGCAAACCTGCGCCAAGGCCATGGGGTCACTGATGCCAAAACGTCTAGACGCTATTATGTTACTTATAGGCTACAGAATCACTTGTCACCAGTGGTAGCACGCTCTTGGTGGTATGTGGGATTATAATCATGAAAATTCATATTTTCATGATCTGCCGGAGGCGAGAGACGAACCCGGGTCCCCAACTTGACAGATCGTAGGGCTTACTGCTACACTATCTGAATTTCATGTTAGGGACTGACAAAACAACGTGACTATAAACATAACCTACGCGGCGCATAAAATAATGAAATATAGAAGGAGGAAACTTGTAAAGCAGTATAGGAGCTCCCGACGACATGCTAAACCAATCATCATTACACTAAACCAGCAGTTGTTGTAAGGAGGTGCAATTGTTATACCACACACGTTTTGCGGTGCCGCCTCGAGCGAGCGGCGCACAATGAACCACCAAAATCTGAACCACTTCTTCAACCGGTCACGAGGTCCTGCGGCTCGTGAAACTTCATTTGTCACCCATGACGTCACTCGCCTGAAACAACACACGCTTCGATACACGCTTCGCAAACAGACTTCCTGCTATGCGCACACTAATATTTAGTGTGGGGATGCCTCTGTGGGGCATGGAGGTGTTTAGAGCCATCTAGTAATGCTCAGGAGTGGAGTTCCTTGTCCATGACACAACAATTTTAAACATTTTAATACTCGGAGCTTAGCTAATGTATGCACTGCAGAATGTGGGTGGCCTTCAAACATAGGTGAAAATTGTTGACATGCAAAGAATTGATTTTGTATTCATTTATTTATTTTCTGAGCAGCAAACAACATATACAGTGGAATCCGCTTATAGTGATCACGGATATAGTAATCAACCGCTTATACAGATCAAAAGGCTTAGGACGGAATCATTTCCATACAAATGCTGTTTAAATAATTCGGTTATAGTAATCAAGAAATCCGCTTATAGTGATAATTTTTGGCCATTTTATGAATGTAAACATGTGCAAAAATAATTTTTAAATTACGTGTAAATGACCAGTCGACAGCCACGCCGGGGGCGAGGGGCCCGCCCCCCGCCCGGAGGCGGAGGGAGGCACAGAAGTGTTACGTCCGCGGCCCCGCGTCGGACAAAGCGGTGCGCGGGCCCTATAACACGCGGCCAGCCACCT
>OMKY01218620.1:0-14287 GCA_900302395.1 Bregmaceros cantori | reverse complement strand
TAATATATCGAGTAATATATGTAAACATGGAGTCTGTTGAAGTGCATGATACCGACAGCCGTTCACATACGACTGCCTCAGAACGTGTTACTCACACTTACACACACACAACACCAACAGACGCACACATGCCACAGACCACACATGCATAAACATTTGCTGTAACACTTTAAATTATCGATCAATGTGCCTTTTTTAATTGATGTTCGTATAAAAAATAATATCTGGATCAGAGCTGATGCCTGTCGAAAAAAAACCTCACATGATTTCCAACAAATTATGAAAGATAAGTATACATATACATATACATACTATGCTAAACATTTTACACGCACAATTGACTGCTATTCTTAATATTACCACTGCCACTGGGAAAAGAGACTGGCATGTTTTCAATTCTTCTAAAGAAAAAAAATCTTAAACATCCAGGTATGATATTTTATTACTCATGGTTGAAAATTAATCCAATTGCTTTTATAGACCATTACTGCAGTCCAGGTGAGTCCTGACTACAAAACGGGCGATGGCCACCCGTAAAATGATGAAACGATATGTAATACATTTTTACTGTAGATAACTATTCATCACGTGCCAAACTTGTAAACAAGTTGACACATTGTGAACAATGCGTGTACATTACTGCTGTATTGCAGTCAGCGGCTTGGGTTGCAACATTGTCACATTTTTAAGAGGCAACAAATTGACAGCCTTTGCTTGCTCGGCCTCTGGCTGAAGTAATGACAGTGTATCTAGGATGCATAGTGACATCCGGATTTGTTGCTGTTCCTCTAAAATTTCAGCTAAGATTGCTATGCAAATATCCCATTTTCTGTGCTTTAGACATACTTGCACATGATGCAATCATTTTGGAATGTTGTGAGGACTATAGATGCTTCCCAACTTCATATATTTCCCTCTGGTTCTAGCAGAATGTGCCCCGGGGGCGCAGGAAGTGGGGTGCGCCGGGTGCTTCAGCACCCCCCCTCTAATGCACAACAGACACAACAACAACACTTGAATTCAGGCTGCGCGAGCTATTTCTCAGTTATTAGTTCAGTCTCGTGAGTGTTTGGTGTTGCTACTGTAAGATCTATCTGGTATGGAAATGTTATGTCGCCCTTGTTGAATAGATGAGGTGTGTTATAATAAGCTGTTACTTAATAACACATCAATGATTGATCAATTAAAGATACATAGTCGATGCAGTAGCGTAACATACATCAACCAACTGAGAAAATAGTGAGAAAAACATATTTTGGTCCTTTGGGCTGAATTTGGTGACGTCATACGATTACATACAACACATATGACTTCCTGCGTCACCCATCATATGACTTCCTGCGTCCCTGATGTGCCCCCCTCTGTTTCTTTTACCTTCTACTAATCCCTCAAGTCTTGTTAGGCCGGTTTGGAAATTATTTATATGACTAGTTTTTGGGATCTGCTTTTGATTATCACTCTTATCGCGTGACGTCAAGTCTGCAGAGTTCTTTAATTTCTATGCAGGGCTTTGAACCGGTTCAAGGAACGAAAACGAAAACCGAAAACGAACAGAATTTCACGGAATTGTATGAGGAGCGGAAACGGAAACGAAAAAAGATTTCTTCAACTGTTCCGGAACAGAAACGGAACATTATGAAATCTACAAAACCGGTTAAAAACGTTTTTTTTCTGTTCTCTAAATATTTGAACATTTCCTATGTCTGGGAGACTATTTCTGGTTGTGCATCCATCCAACTTTCACTGTCAGTCGTCAAGCCCCATGCATCTGGGGCTCCATCTTGTGGACAGAAGAGGAAGCAAATGTAATGGCGTTAATACAGTTACACGGAAGTTTGAAAGTCCGCCAAATATTTTTTTGTAAAACTATATCTAAACGTAACATTGCACAATTTAAGGAACTTTAAGAACGAACACAATTTTTGCGTTCCGAACCGGTTCACGACCGATATTTTGGTGGCGGAACGGTTCCGAGAACGAAAACGTTAAACATAGGCCTGTCTGAACCGTTCGGAACTGAACTTTTAAAAAATAATTTCGTTTTCAAGCCCTGACGCAAACACTCGAGGGGATATGACCTTGTCGGGGAAAAAAAATGAACATATTGCATACGTTGTGATAATCTATTCATGTTTTACGTCATAATGTAAAGGTCTTAACAGATTTAACCCTAACATGCCAATGTTTTCAGACTGAGAAATTGGAACAGATGTTTTAAAGTACACCAAACAGTCTGTACAAATTAGATCTAGACATTTTTCACACCAACTGTAGCAGAATGTGCAACGACATCGGTTATCCTCCAGGGGCGCTGATGCAGTGTTCTATTTAGGGTCAGTAGGTCTTGTCCTGACCATTCGTAGATATTGTCGCATCAATGTTTAGGCTGTCTCTGCTTATATCACTCTAACATTAAGGTGTATACTATATAAAGATTATCTCTGCTGAGAAATTGTGGTGACTTTCTCAGTTTAGGAATGGCGTTGACAATAATCGTATGTTTTAGTAAGACATGTATAGAATTCCTTGGGACTCCAAGGATTTAAGAAGTTGTTTTTTTTTTTCAGAACAGGTGTGTTTTCACACCTGTACTGCCATGGGGTGCCCCACTGCAAGATTTCCCCCTCCATCCCTGCAAGTTCATCACCCCTAGTTTTTATTTGAATTGCAATCGCAGCGATCACAATCATAGCATGAATATTTAAAAAAGAATTAAAACTAAGACTGGAAAGTTTGACATTTTAATGTTAAGCTAAAAAAAATGTATGTGCATTGTTATAAGAATTTAGCTTTTATTAGCACAGGCATAACACACAATTTTAGGCCATAGAGAAGCCATGTCCCTTAACATTCTATTCTATCCATTTTCAAAGAAGCCGTTCAAGTTAAATAACTGTTAGTAATGACATGACTTATTATTTTATTTTTTGTGGAATACCTGATGCAGCCCAGCCTCACTCTGCTGGGGGCCGCTAAAGGCATTGGCAATTTGAATTGGAGACCTATACTCTGACTTCTGGATTACGACATTGGTAAAAGAAAATGCTAAAATACTACTAGAAACCCGTTGGTCCCAAACTCTGAATCAAGGACTAGCACAAGAAGCATTTCTCAATAAACATTTAGACATAAAGTGTTTCTCCGCCTCCAATTTACATGCAAGTCCATTTTCAATACTAAGGATGCTTAGTGCAGACAAGCGTTGTTGTGATATTGTGTTTCTCAAATATGTCTTGATTCATTTTAGTTTTGAGAATGATCTCTCTGCAGTGGTGACAGTCCCAGGGATTGTTTATAAAATGCATGCTGTGGTAACATCTGGGACACTTGATACTATGGATGTCTACAAAGCATATCTAAAAACATAATAGCTGCTAACAATATAATCGCTATTTCATAGAAAGTAATATTCAACAACCTAACCATGTCTGTTTTTATGCCTTTAAGCCATATCATGTTTTGTTTTCTCTATCTGTAGAAGTTGACACTGAACAAGTTAATATCATAGCATCTATGATCTTTCCAAAGGCGTCGTTTTAGGTTATAATTGTGACAAAACAAGTTCTTGGCCAAACAACCATCGATCTTCATTATTCACATAAAGACCTGTAAAGTGTTTGAACTTACCCATGCCAATACGGGAAGTCGAGGCTTCAGCAGCGCCACGATCAGCCAAACAGCTGATCGTGACTTTGTTCCATGTTGGATTGTAACAAATTCACAACCCCACAAAAAAGAACACCCGAGAGGTGGGCCCCCACTCTCCACACACTGCGAGGGGTGTGGTGCGTGATGTGGTATATTGACATTGTACAAGTGCCCCTGAATTCACCCTCAGGTTTGCCTGCTCCGCACTCGCATGAGGAGTAGTCGCAAAAACGGAGCCCGCCACTCATTAAGTTAAGGAGCCATGTCATTAGACTGGTGACAGGTGTGTGAAGGACATAGATTACACAACGCAGAGTACAACAACTGGAGCTGCAACTAATGATTATTTTAATAATCGATTAATCAGCCATCTTTTCTGACAATCGATTAATCGGTTCATTTGTTTCTTTGAAATCGGAACATTTGTATTTTTGGAACAAATGTCTGTTTTTGCGCCCCATTCGGGGCTTTATTCAGGGTTTGCTGGAAAGGGTGAAGAAGGGGTAGGAGACATGCGGCAAAGATGTCGGGAAGGGGAAGCGAACCCACGATTCTGTTTGCCACACACGCTTCGGAGTGTACCCACCCTTAATAGACTGATCTACTGCAGCACACAATTGTAGTGATTATTAACCTGAAACATTGTTTATATTGCAAACATTGAACAACATATCCAACACATAAAGCAGAGGAGTAACCATACAAGGAAACGATGAATTGCTGTCGATTAATCGATTATCAAATTAGTTACTATTGAATTAGTTAATTCAATAATCGATTATCATCGATTAATCGGTTAATCGATTGCAGTTCTAACGACAACCATGCAATGAATCATGGATAAACTCCTTGCCAACTTACCAACCTTAGATGTACGCTACATAAACCTGTTGATTGCCTATGGCTATCGACCGTGCTGTCGGTAGCTGTCTGCTCAGTTGCTCTGTTTCCAAATTAAAAGTTGCGGTTCACCCCGTTACATACATATATTCTCTGTGAAGAAGTTCCTCCAACCTGTTTTGATTCCAAGCTCAGACTTTAAAGGTGTCTAACTAAAGAGGGGGTTTCTTTGAACTAGCTGGCGTTATGATGTGGGTTAGTGACACGCTGAGCAAGACAAACTGGGCCATACCGCCATCTATATAACAGAGGTCAGGGGTATAGTTACCACAAAAAAAGAGTAACTGGCTCCATAATATAATATGAATTATTTTGGGTTTTTTTTGGCAGCCAACAACACATCCATGTACATCCTTCCACATCCAAATATACTCACCTGCCTACCTTGCCAGTAATTACCAAATACATGTATCTGTCAAAATGCAGACTTCGGTAGATTCACTGTAACATTCAGTAACGGAACCATTTATTGAATAAAATATAACGGGAAACAAATGAAATGCTTGAAACGGGGACATTTTCGGGTGCAGATTTTGCAGAGGACGTGGCGTCCAAATAGAGGACTGTTCCCGAAAATGTAGGACATCTGCTCACCCTACGTTGTGCTACATTTCATTAATGTGAGTATGGTAAGGGTTTTTCTTGTTTTTTATATAATTGTATTTTGCATTAATTATTTTGTGCAATGGACTTTGGACAGGTTGTTCACCCTCCATATTACATCCAACATTTTTTTTTGCCCAAGTCAGGTTAATCTTTTTTTTTTCCAACTCAAATCTTACAAACCTACAATCGAAAAACATGAAACGTTGACAAAATACCAATCGGTGGGCTCAGATCCTCTATAGAAGAGGTGGTGTCTCCATGTTTGCTAGAAGATGTCCACTTGCCCATTTTTCTTCTTGGAACGTATGTAGCTGGAGTCTTGATATATATGTAAGTCTTTCCGTATAGTGCAGTTCCTCAAAAACTTCAAACATTTCCTCGTGAATAGTTTCTTCTTTTTTTTCTTTTTACTTTGAATCATGTCCGTTAGTCGGTCACCACTTAATGTAGGCAGATTATCTAAAAAAGTCAAAAGCATTGCCTTTTCCTGTGATTAAAGGTGTCAATAATTCTCTTTATATACCGAGGGCTCCATCTGTGACCCAGAAATTCGGGTACCCGTGTGAAGATGTGACCGTGGGTCACAACACATGCCTAATATAACATGAGTGATATTATATTTGCAAATTGTTCATACCATACATAATCCACCAATTGATGTGGAACCAAGAGACAATAACTTGGGAATTGGAAGATCAGATGGTAAGATCTCATTAAGAAGAAACTTCCTTGTATGGAATAAAGAGTAAGGAATATCATATTTTTGACAGATATTTTGGTAATAATACATTGATCTCTATAGAAAACGTGTTAGCTACATTTATTTACGCACAACATTACAGGGGAAAAAAAATTGTCATTATGATGTCCTGCTCTCTGCTCTCTTTAATGTAAAAACTGGTGAGTGTTACCTTTTTTTATTGAGGCAAGTATTTTCATCACATTCCACATCTGCAACTAATATCACATGTTTTTTTTTTACATTAAAAAAGAGGGAAAGTGTTATGTACAAAATAATAAATAATAGAATTAAATATAAGAGCAGCTTGTGAAGATATTTAGATGAGTGTGTAGTTATGAGAAAGCCCAAGGGAAGTTTCGAAGTATCATTAAACTACTGCCGTTTACCTTGTAGAGTGGATCTTATTCGTAAGATTACATTTTTATGCTTTTATTCTGTTGGAGTGTAAATTCTGTTTTTACCTGTGGATCCTCTCGACGGCATGTATCATGCAAGGGTGATACCTTAGGGTACATCTTAATTTGTTCTTTGAAGAATGTAGTCGATGTATAATCTTGATTTGTATTAAATATTCAACAGCCTTTTCCCAAATTGTGTCTGAAATAGTCTCACCCAATTCTTCCTCCTTTTCATACGTATGTTGTACAGGTGTAGGGCAGCTGTTGAATAATGTAAATTATAGATATTAGTTTGCTGCTGCTTGGCATCGCTTTTATGCACGTATCAATTTCAGACTTGAAAGTTCTACAGTGTTTTCGTATGAAAGAAAGTACTGTCTTCTTGGGGATGTTTAGCGAACCCCTCTTCTGATTCAACCAAAATTAATTCTTGTGTTTTCTTTTTGATTGGGTCCATTTTAAAAAGTAAATAATTTCTGATGAATTGACAGTACAAAACTATTTTTTAATGAATTTCTTCGGCCCATTCGGATTATGTTCAGCTTTATTCAGGATTAGAGAGAAAGGGGCAAAGAGCAAGCTGAAGTGTGTCTGCTTCGCTCCAATGCCATTTACAGATTGCCATATCGGAATTGTGTTTCATTAAGGCGGGAACAACATGACTGTGAACGCCCTTTGTTCTGAAATCCCTATGTTCAAAAAAGTTATGGGTCCTTTACGGGTTAGGGTTAGGGTAAGGGTTAAGATTAGGGGTTTAACCCTAACCTTACTGTGACTAAACGACTGCTATGATAAAACGTCCCATAACTTTTCTGAACATGGGGGTTTCGGAACATGAGGTACAAACCGAGATGACGGCGCTCTGTTTATCGAGCGTATTTGTTAAGGCTGCATCGATTTTAGTCAACTAATCGTTTACAAATTGATTATTCAATTTGTTGCCGACTTTTTAAGTAACTGATGAAACGGTCATATTCAAATTTCTCAATACACACTATTTGAACCGACAGTAAGTGGCTGCACAGCCATTTACCGTAGTCAATCATCTGCTCATCTAGTCCCGTGTCTGCAATGTCCTTCTCAGTAACTGTTTATATGACTGATTTCTAAATCCATTGTCTGGGTTGTCTCGTGCCTCAGAGCCTTGCTACGCCCCGTTTGAACTACCTTGGCGCTGCGGCAATGCCACAAACTCATTTAAGAATTTTGCAAGTTCATATGATTAATATCTCATAATTGTTGCTCCAGTGGATGTTTTTTTATCAAAAGATTGGTTGACTAATCATTTTAGTAATTGACAACAAATCAACTATTGCAGTAATCTTCATCGCAGCCCTCACATGTATTATTTTCACTTGATGAAGAGCTACACTTTGCATTGTATGGTAATGGACGTCTTAAGTTGTCTGTGCAGGCTTATGCATCACAACACATGCGTGCCTCGGTTTTCCATCTCAGTTTACCAATTACAATTAAGGACAGTGTGTGTGTGTTCATGTTACAAATTGTTAGTTCACCAACAGACATAACTTTACTGGTAAGGGTGTCAGCTATGAGTGTCATAGCTGACACCATAGTGAACTGCCACCACAGGAGGTTTTGGTCAGGGTGTTGCCCCTTCGCTGCTTTCTGGAGCATGGCAGCCGGCTCTATTCCGCTGTTTCGATTTGAACTCCATTCCATTTGGTTTAAGACACTTTTCCACTAGCACGGCACCACGTAACCAGGTACTATTTTACAGAGATGTGACCAAGTCCCTCTTTCAAGTCTCAAGTCTCAAGTCCTTCTTGGGCAAGTCAAGTCCCAAGTCAGGTCATCATTAACATGCCGTCATTTTAGCCCCAGAATCTGATTTTAATAAAGTCAAAAGCAAGCAATAGTTTGGCTTTTATAATAGCATCGTTTGATTTTTTTTTTTTTTTTTTTTGCTACCTTATTAAAATCAGATTCTGGAGCTAAAATGACAGCATGTTAATGATGACCTGACTTGGAGTTGACTTGGGACTTTACTTGCCCAAGAGGGACTTGAGGCTTGAGACTTGAAAGAGGGAATTGGTCACATCTCTGCTATTTTAGTACGTGCTCAGGTTCCAAGAACGTAGTATCCGATACTATCGGTGACGATGATCCACTGCCACTGATTGTTTGACCCTGATGGTCCCCGCAATGCCGACATAACCCGATGGAGAGGCTCTCCGGGCGGGCTGCAGGACTCCGGACCACTGCACTTGAGCTCCGGAGGTGCGCATGGAACTCGATGGGCCGTGTGCCCCCCAAGGCAATGGGACTGGCATGAAGGAAACTCAACCATGTTGAATCAAGCCGAGTCAAGTAGAGCTGTAACTGGTGAAAACATGCCTGTTAATTTGAGCTGTCATCGTGGGCCAGGTTAGGATGGAGTGTTGCTGGGGATTGATTGTTGTAAATTGAATCTACCAGTTCTGGGATTTTCCATTTGAGTGTGCCATCCTTACAACGACCAGATGGTCGAATAATTTACTCGTTCCTGTATCGCACGCTTTCCACAGGTTTCTTGGTTTGCTGTTATCAAGATTGAGGCTTAATCACAGTCGGAAGTGACACGCTAGCCCCGCGCGGTGGTGATTTCCTGACAATAATCATTACTGTTAGCTTATGCAATTTATTTCCATCAATGTCAGACACTAGTACCTTTCTATACTTGCAGATATTTATTAGAGATAGATAGATGGGGATAGATATGCGAGGACATTATTACCAAAAGCACACGGCTCAGAGCTGTCTCTGGGACATCCTCTCAACAAGAGCTGCACACCAGTGCAGCTCTTGTGAAATGCGTAGATTCCAACACCTTTGGATTGCGCTCAACTGCTCCTCTTTTAAACTAAATGCCACCTTGAGGTCACTCAGCATTATCACATGCAGAATTTTGAATGGCTTGTCCTCCATTCATCGTTTTCATCCACTGCTGCCAAATTGACGTAGAGCCCGTCTTAATGTCGATTTGCCTTAATGGTGCTCTGATTGATCTAAACTTTGCTGCCAAAGTACCGCTGCATGTAGAGTGAGTGCACATTTTAGTGAAAAGACCAAATAATCGAACAATGAATTGTTGTTTAATATATTATCACCAATGTAATCAGTTGCAGCTCTAGTTTGGATTCAATCTTGGAAGTAACTTGACAACAGTTCCTACAATTATTCAGTGTATGTGTATAGTGAAATTCATCACATTTAACAGATCCCTGAGGAGCGGTGGGCAGCCGTGGTGCAGCGCCCGGGGGCCAACTCCAGGTCCTGACCAAGTGCCTTGGCCAGGTTTATTGTCTAGATTAGAACATGTTTTTGGTGGTGGTGGAGGACATCTGTGTGCCCAAACCCACACAGAAACGGGGAGAACATTCAAACCCCACACAGAGTTGTTTCATGCCCAGCTGAAATGCTGTGTGCATGTACTGCTGTCATGTATATGCAATATGGGCGGGCTGGGATTTGAACCCGGGACCTTCTTGCTGCGAGCTAGCAGTGCTACTGCTGCTCAGACTGTCCAATCTTCTGGAATTGTACCAGCCCTCCTTTAATCTGGCTGGGTGTCTTGCAGGCTCTTCCCGGTGCAAAGCTGGCTCCCATGGCTGGCCCACCTCCAGGCTTCCCTGCAGTGATGTCGCCCCCTGGGGGACCACACGGCTTCCTGTATCCACCCTTTGATCTGCCCAAGTTGCCAGAAGGTAACTCACCTGATCAGGAAGATTGAAGTAATCCCTTACAGTTACATTAGTTTTATTACCTCATTTTCAGATTACTTTTAAATATGACTTATAAAATTGACATAAAACATAGAATACCACTACGCTGGGCTGCAGTTGGAAAGAACAAACTACTTACATCAAAGTGCATTCAGCTACACATCAAATCCAATATCTAGTGCAGCCCAGTAGCTCAGTCGGTTAGTTAGAGCGCTGGAAAGCACGCATATGCCTCAATGGCGCGGTGAGTCGGTGGTTCAAATCTCGCCACCGACGTATTTCCCGCATGTCTGTCCTCCATCTTCACCTGTTTCCGCTAACCCTATAAATAAAGCTTGGGAAAAAACAGCCTGAATGGGCTGGGAAAAAAAAAACATTGAAAAAAAGATGTATAAATCCAATATCTATACTCTTTACATGCTGACAATAGTATTGTACTGCCTTGAATGCATAGGTTCGACAACAAAACTGAGCAACAAAATTGAAACATTCCAAAACCACATCAGAAAATCAGATCTCCAAAAGTGCGGCCAAATTGGCGTAACAAACCTATGTCTGCAAGGATTATTGGAAGGTAAAAGAAGCAGAGGTAGGCAACCAGAAAGCAACATCTCAAATGGCAAGGATGTGACCTACAGAACAAAACCGAACAGAACATCACGCACTCCATGTAATCCAGGCAATTTAAAAGGTAATGTGTTTTAATGTGTTTAGTGAAATCGGTTTACATGTAGTCTTACTACCCAATACCAAGTTGAAAATGGCTTAAGGAAAATGTTATGATTTGAAGATTTATTTCGACATGTCCCACAAACTCTCCTATTGCTTTATCGCAGGCTTCCCATCCCCGCCCCTGTCAGGGAGAGGCCTGCCTCCTGGTGATTCGACCAACAAGCCCCTGCACATGGGCTCCCCTGACAGCAGCACCCCAGTCGGCTCCCCGGGCCCCCCGGGTATGCTACCAACCCCGCGCTCTGGCATGCCCCCGAGCCTGATGGGTCTCCCAAGACCGGGCTGCCACGACATGGATGACCCTGAGATGAACGACATGGACTACCCCAGGATGGGTGGGCCGGGAATGGGCCCGGGCTGGATGGGGCCTTTCCCGCCGCACGGCATGTTCCCCCCGGAGCGCTTCCGCATGAACATGGGGCCTTTTCCTCCAGGGGGACCACGCTTCCCTCCCCGGGGTGGCCCTTACATGCGGCCTGACGGTCCCATGCGACCCTTTCATCCAGGCTTCAGGGGGCCACTGCCTCCATTCGTCCGGGAGCAGTGGTGAGTGAAGCTTGAGACGGCCTAGTTCAGGAACTTTTATGCGTCCTTCTTTTAAGAGACATTATTCTCCAAGATCTTTGTGTGATTCGCTGTGTCATTAACGCTGGGATGACACATTTTTGTGTCGATACGGATCAAGTGCAAACAGGCTGAACAGGAAGATCATATTTATAAACTTGGGAAGGAGCGAGTTTGATTTCTACAAAATATTGTTTTTGCTGTTATCAGGAGAGGAGTTGTGCTCCATCAAGGATATCTGTAGCCGTAACGGCGGCAAGTGTAAATAGTTGTATATGTTTGTGCATTTCATGTCTGTATATTGGGAATTGGGTCAGCTTGATCATCATGTTTGTTCAAGACGAGGAATGGGAAAGAATAGTGGTACTTTTTTTACATCTTCCTCCCGAGTAATGTAATTTAGTTTACTTGTTAAATTTCCTTTTTTTTTTTGCTGGATGCATGTCTGCTCCTGAGCTCACTTATTTAACGATACAGCAATGCTATCTTATATGAAGAACTGATGAGGAGATGGTATCTTGTCAGAACAGCATCTCACAGCAGCCTAAAAACCAGACTGACTCAACCTCTGTTTCCTTGTGGGTTTTTTTATAAACAAACATTTTCTGAATAGAGCACCAGTTATGCAACTCGACAACAATACACAGCGTGTTTTTTTGCTGACAGTGACTTGAAATACTTTTATCCATTTCCATACAGGACTGCAAACATTGAATAAAACATCTAAAACTATGAGTGTTTTTAATGTCTTTGCCAATTTGTGCTGTGCCCTGATCTTGATTTTGGTGGCTCATATATGGCACTTATAGGGCCATATATGGAACTGGTGACCCCAGCTTCACGTGTAGAAATGGTAAAAAAAAAAAACACTGCAAGATGTTTGCTCGGTCAAATATCTTGCAGAACAATTTGATCCCCCAACTGGTAGACGAGAGAGATTGTGACAGGGATGAATCAGAAACTGACGAAGGGGTGGGGGGATACATTGCAGAAAATCCGGAGACGGTATGCGAACCAGTGGCGCTGCTTGGCCTGCGGGACGCGCTTTCTAACCACTCTGCCAACGTGCGGTACCGGCTTACAACATTGTAGAGGAAATTTTATTTAAACGTTTATTTCACAGAGAACTTACTATCTACTACTACTATTTTTCAAATATATATGCTAGTAATTAAAAGTAAAGTGAATAATAATAAAGAATAATAAAGAATAATAGTAATAGGTAAAAAAAAACATTTTCAGGCCGAGTTGTGATTGGTCGAGGTGCTGTTAGCTAATTAAGATACTCCGCCTCCTGTTGTGAAGCTCCGCCTCCTGCGCGGGCCCGCGCGGCCCCAAACATTGGCAGAGGTAACGGGCACGCGCCGAACTGGGACCACCGGAGGGTATCAACAGGCTCCGGACTTGCCTGACCCACGCCGAGGATATCGACTGTTCCATCGGCAAGAAAAAAAACACGAGTACCGCGGCCACGGGATGAAACCTCGCGGTGCTGCCGTCACGCGCCGCTGACCGCGGTGACAGGACAGGTGCGTAGCGGGAGGAGCTGGGTCCTAGCGCCGCATCCCGACCCTGGCAGCCTTCAAGTTTACCGTCACGGCGGGTGCGGTTACCGCAGCCCGCGGTGGCGTGTGTGGCGGTGTTTACACCCCGAATATAACGGTGAGCTAACGTACGAGTTACGACCCTCCTCCTTGCACTCACCCTCCATACACCACCTCGTTCACCTTGCGTTATCCATTGACAGTCATTGATAAGACAGCCCAATAAAAACCTTGTATATCCACATGTATCCATTGGGGTAATGTACTATGTGCTGTTTATCCATCATATTTAACTCCCGCTCTGCGGCGTTTTCCTCTTGCACAGATGGACATGCTGTGTTGGAATATGAACTATGTTGAGTCATCTGACTCATGGTTTCCTTCTCTTAATACACACGATGTGCGATCGCATTGTTCCTTTTTAACACTAAACCTGCACACGGCAGTAGACTAAAGGAAACGTCAACACACCAACATTTCAATTTTTATCTCCAGAGTCGCCTTTTGAATCTCATCGTTCGCGGCTGCCCCATTGATCAGCACCAATGATTCAGCCCATCTGGAACTATCATGTCTCCCCCAAACAGCAGCCTCTAGATGTGCGGGGTGCGCGGCTCAAGGTGACCGACGCAGGCGCGTCTCATCCCGCCAGCGGTGACCGAGGCGAGTCGGTACGGCATGGTGGTGATAATGTTGAGATGTGGAGCGGTGCGTCATATTGCCAGACAGAACATGTGCGTGTGTAAATTCATTATTTATTTAATCAAATTAAAAGCCACCAACACAGAACTGTAATCAAACTTAATTCCATACAGCATCCATTGCATATAACGAATTTGGATAGCATAATTAATTTGAGGTATCCGTTACTTATTATTGTTATTATTATTCATTTTGATTTCATTTCAATGCTGTTCATCATCAGTGCCGTAGTCTTGCCGTTCGGGCGCCACTGAAGACTTTGCAACCATCTCTCCCTGTCCTCGGCCATTCACATGGTGTCACTCAGCCTGCACCTCGTCCACTCTTGGATGTTATCTTCCTGCTTCGCTTTTCCTCTCTCCCTTCCACCTGGCACTGTGCCTTGAAGGATTGTTTTTGAGAGTCCTTGTGATTCCATGACATATCCGTACCATTTGGTTTTAGTTTTCTGACTGTGGTTAGTAGGTCTTCATATGGTGACTGTGGTTAGTAGATCTTCATATGGTGACTGTGGTTCGTAGATCTTCATATGGTGACTGTGGTTAGTAGATCTTCATATGGTGACTGTGGTCAGTAGTTCTTCTTACGGTGACTGTGGTTAGTAGATCTTCATACGGTGACTGTGGTTAGTAGATCTTCATACGGTGACTGTGGTTAGTAGATCTTCATACGGTGACTGTGGTTAGTAGATCTTCATACGGTGACTGTGGTTAGTAGATCTTCTTA
>OMKY01218612.1:0-17500 GCA_900302395.1 Bregmaceros cantori | reverse complement strand
TACTGACGCACAAACACACACACACTGTCACACACATACACACACGGTAAGTTAACGCCTGCCGCAGGTGCACCCCTGGCGCAGGTGCATGTCTGTTCAAGTGGCAGGCGCTGTTCGCTGGTTGATGTAATGCACTCCTGTGACGTCGGTAATGAAAGGCGTTGCTGGCGCTGCTTGTTCTCCGCCCCTCCGATGCAGAGAACCGAAGGATGTGTGAACGCACACGCATGCCCTCCATTCCTACGCCTCAGTGTGAACAAAACCCTTTTTGGTATCGGCGCAGAAACGGCGGGCCGATCGACACGCAGATAACACGCACTTTCAGTCTGAACGAGGCCTATGTCTCTCCCTCTCTCGCTCTCTCCCCTTCTCTCTCGCTCTCCGCTATCTCTTCCTCTTTTCCTCCCTCTCCCTTCCATAATAATTACATTCTCATTGAATTTTTTTTAAGAAGTGCAATGAAATTCATTTATTTTTCTTTGTGATGTGGTTTAATGCATGTTCTATTGGAATTGTAATGTTTCCTTTTGTCAGATGTGTAATGTAGCAGCCTGTACAGTCCAAGACACATTTCCCTGGGGACTAAATAAAGAGCTTATAGAACACACATTTTTAGACATCACTGGCTGCTTGGACTGCTCACTGTCGACGCTCGCCAATCAATACGTGAGAGTATTTAAAACGTGTGAAGCCTGCGTCCGCCGCACGTCGATCAAGGTGATGGGTGTCAGTCAAAAACAGTCGATTTCCACCCACCAGCGGTTGCTGGGGAGGCGGGCTGGGGGGGGGGGTATCGTAGATTGTATCGGTGAGGGCCGATGTCTCCGGGCCCAGCGAGTTGACTTGGATCAGCCTTTGTGCTGACTGGAGTGAAGACAAAAAACACACATTACTTCCCTTCCAATGTTTTATTACAAAGTAAGGCTGTACGATTGTGGAAAAATCACGATCATTTAGATCATTATTGATACCACAATTATTAATCACGGTTATGAGGCAACAATTAACAATTGAATTTTATTGCACTTCTAAAAAAAAAGCTAATTTAAAATCCTGTAATTAAATCTAAGAATATACTCTGTAATGAATAAACAAAAAAAATGCAATAGTATGAACTTAGTTTAGCTGGGACAACAAAAAAAACAAATGCAAAAATTATAGCACACATTTAAAAAAAAAAATTCTATAGAGTAATCCTAACATAGCCCATCCCGTCTCTGGATGTGTGCATGAGCGTGGAAATTCTTGCAAAACAGTGTGGAAATATTGCACGTGTATTGTTATAAAAAATTGCAGTTTCAATTCAATTGCAGCCAAACGTGGATATTGCAAATTGTTTCTACCGTTCTCAAATGTTTTTTTGATCTATTAACATTTACAAAAAAATATTTTTTTGACAATTTCATACACGAATGATGTCACCTCAACGTTGAACATTGTCTTGAACATTTCAATAATACTATTCACTTTGACAGAATGAACATATTAAATACACCCAGCCTTCATGGTCATCTCCTTAACCCAGAGCTGTGTTCAACTCCGAGATGGCAACACTAAGGTCCCTGTGCCTCCACCGGGACTAATATTTCATGACATTTATTCTATTTTATGTGTTATATATTTCTATATTTACGGCACGGCTGCGGGGGTAGTCCGGTGTGTGTCACTGCGGTGACATAAAGGCTGTTTTATGGTGCCACTTGGTTTTTCTCCTGCCGTTTGCTTTGCTTATATATTTATTTTAGCTGCCACAGGGAGGATATAAAGGCCACAGGAAATGGAGTTAAGGAGAGAGGTGGGTTGGTGTGCTGGGAAAGGATGTGTTAAGAGCCGGAGGGAGACTGAGAGAGAGGAGAGGGAGAGATGATTTTAAAAATGGATGAGGGACTGAAGACGTAGAGGGAGAGACACAAGTTGTACAAACCCTATGTTCTGGGGTAATGGATTACATGTAATCAGATTATAAACTAGTCCCTACCCCTCGATTTTCCAACTGGAAGTATGCAGCTGTTACCAACTGCTAAAGGAATATCCCTGATATGCGATCATCCTAATCATCACTCCAGTAGTCTGGCTGACCGTTGGAGCGCCACTGACGACTTGACCACTCGCATGGTGTCGCTCAGCCTGCAACTTGCCCACTCTTGGATGTTTGGCGTCTCATCGCTTTCACTATCTTCCTCTCCTCCTTCCACCTGACACTGTGCCTTGAAGGATTGTTTTTGAGAGTCCTTGGGATTTCGTGACCATTTCGTACCATTTTAGTTTTAGCTTTTTGAATGTTCAGCAGATCTTCATATGTTCCATTGGCTTGTTTTATTTTGGCTTTCACTTCTTCGTTGGTGATGTGTTCCCAATACGAGATGCCGAGGACCCTGCGGAAGCATCTCATCTCTGTCGCCTGAATTCTTCTCTCTAGCTTTGACGTTAAGGTCCATGTCTCGCATGCGTCCAGAAAGATTGGGGTCACGAGTGAGCACATTAGTGTGATTTTGGAGCTTGTGGAAATATTCTTGTCTTGCCTAGTTGTCCTTAGCTTTGCAAGAGCCGCTGATGTTTGTGCAGGTTGTGACCCTTTCTCTGGCTCAGAGCTAATTAAACTGACTGTTTCTAACTGATGACCAACAAGAAGAGATCAGCGTCAGTAGTCATCAGTTTTGTTTTATCGGTAAGTGTTAGAAGCGCCAATGAAGCCCATAAATATTGTAGAGCCAAGCTTTAGTGCAAGTGTTATCACACAAAGGAAAAAGTCAGCCATCTTGAAGGATTTTAATGCTTGACGTTAAATGTATATGATTCATCTTAAAACCCAAAAACTACTATTATGACAAAGCTTAAGAAATTTGGGGCATTTTACATCCAGTCAGAAGTTATGGACTAAACAAAAATGTGGCCATCTTGAATTCAGCATCCAAAATCGAATCAGTTAATGAAGCTATTCCAGAGCAATAACGCACAATCTGGGACGAATCCATCCGTTATGGCTCCCCCTGACTGTTCACCCCAGTTTCCAATTCAATCCTTCAATCTCAATAAAAGAATGAAAAACTGTCCTTGCGGCCAAAAAAATAACTTTAAAAAAGCCTTTGTGTTAATGCGTTGTGTTAACGTGAAGGATCTGCCACATTGCTGGTACTTGCAAAACCATTACCCTGCGCTCCGCGTTTCGGGAATATAATTAAGAGACAACTTGTAGGCTTGTATAGGATGCTTCTTTCTCTATTGTTACCCCGTGGAGCCTTCAGTCCGCCACCATCGATCTGTTTGGTGCCCGTAGATACCGTCATAGACTCAGCTTCCTCCTTGGGGAGCGCGTCTGTGTAGTGTGTACGTGTCTGGCTCGGCCAGCGCCCGTCACTTTCACATTGAAATTCAAAGCTGTGTGCACTACGTTGTCTGTGTGTGTGTCTGCGTGCACACGTATGTTTAATTAAATCAATGGCTGCACCCCTGGTTACAGTTAATGGCAGACATCACAGTTGGACTTCATTTGATTTGGCCCTGCATTGATCATCGCTCACTTCCACTGCGTGTCTGCGGACGCCGAGTGGCCGTGACCGACCGTTTACAAACAGCCCATCAGTTGGTGGTGCAGTGCAGTAGCACGTCGGCAGGGTTTCTGCGGGGTCCGAAAAGTCTTAAATTCATGAATCATCATCATGTTCCGTCCACATCATGCGGGTTGGATGCCACGGCACCCCAGTCGTTTCTGAGCTCTTCGTACTGCCTACACATAAGTGAGGCAATCTTGGTTGTCCTCTGCACCTCTTCCCTTCAAGTTTCCCATCCAGAATTCTCTGGAAACTTCCATTCCTCACAATGTGACCAAAGAATTTAATTTGGTCATGACATTTGGTCTGGATGATAGGAAGAAGGCGGATCTTTGCGTTTACTCTTTCCAGTACTTCGTTATTTGTGACATTTTGCGTCCACAAGATTTTCAACATTCTCCTTTAACACCAGATCTCGAAGGCCTGTATTCGATATTTCGTTGGATTTGAAATGGTCCATGTTTCACTACCATATGTAAACGTGGACTAGATGAAACAGCGGAGTATCCTTACTCTTGTTGGTAAGGGAACTTTACCCTTACCAACATATTGATTCATTTTGGAGATGGCAGATGATGCAAGGTCAATTCTCCTCTTGATTTCCTCTTCACATCATCCATCTTCTGTGATTTTCTGTCCCAGGTAAATAAAATGTGGTGCTTTCGCGATATCAACTCCATCCACCTTAAGCTTTCCTTGCTTGCTGTCTTTGTCTTTGTTTTCTTTGGATTCATCGTCATATTGTATTGTTTCCCAGCCTCATCCACTTGGTCCAGGATTTCCTGAAGGTCATGTTCATGAACATTCATGAATAACATGAAAATAAAAAGTCTAAATGCCCACATTTTCATCAAAGGTCTAAAATTGTATTTAGTCAAGTCTTGAAAAATTACATTTGCTGGTTCGAGTGTCTCAGATGTGCCTCTTTCTGCTGTCTACATGACGGTACCTTTCAAGAATTCATCACTGTCATTTCCAGCCAATGTATGCCACTGCCTTTAGTCGAGATTTGATAGTGTGGACAATGTGTGTTTGTGAAATGGGTTAAGTGCTGTATAATATGCAGGATTTTGTTCGTTTTACTTTCAAAAGTACATTTCAGAGCTTGTACTTTTTTAGAGGGATGCACCGATCACGTTTTTTTGCTCCCGATCTTTTGATTTCAACCCTCTGTATGCTTAGGACGAACATGCACGTCTTATAAATCCACGAGTTGTGTGCATAAGACGTCTATGTTCGTCTTAGCGTTTTTCCGCTCTGACGTCACTATGAACATCCGGGCTAACCCCTGAGATGAAATCCAAACTTGCATCATAAAGGAAACAATGTAAAAAACACTGTAGTGCACGTGGAACACGCACGCGAGTGGCCGTTTAGTCACGCAGCGCAGGCAAAATAATACATAGATAATATAGCCCACAACGTTCTCCCCACGTTGGAACGGCACGCGCTGTCAATTCGACTCCTCCTTGCGAATCTCCGTACTCTCCCGGTGCCTCCTGCGGTTCAATCGTGTGTGTATGTATGTATAATATATATTTGCGTGTGTCTGTAAACACACGTATATATTATGCACACACACAAACACAGACAAACATACGTGACGTTTGAGGTAATTGCCCACCTGGTGTGGATTTGAATGAAACAAACATCATGATAAAAAACTTCAGGATGTTTTGAAGACATTGATACCAAACTCGAGGGGGTCTGATGGATTTTTAGGTCCAGAATGAAACACTTCACAAAAGTGCTCATATCTCCTAAACTAAGTTTCAAGCAGAAAAAAATGCTTTTTTGCCTCTGATCGTTCCTTCATATCTCTGAAAGAGGGATGGTTAAAGGCATATTCATCTCATCTACAAAATGAGATATTGCGCGTTCTCATAGATGTTGTAGAACATATTCTGTGGGCTCCTGAAAATGCCTGAAAATGGCCCCGAAAGCTCCAGCACACTTGACCCAAAAAATGTAGCCCAGTCAAGGCGGACAAAGGGTTAAAGATTGGCCGATCCCGATCTCTGGTACCGAGTCCCGATACCGAGTCCCGATCTCTGATACCGAGTCCCGTTAGAGAGTTCTGATCCTGCAAAAATTGGTAGTACCCAAACTACTTGGCACAATTGTCAATTTCAATAATAGTCAAAGTAAATAAACAGTCATTTGGCTCCCCAACTCATTTAACGTTCCTGATCAAATCACGAGTCCCAATCCTTGGAAAAAAGTCTGATCGGCCCCCGATCACCAATCCGAGGATCGCGTCGGTGCACCTCTACTTTTTTACTTTGACTTGAGTAGATATTTGAAACGCTACTGTGTACTCTTACTTTTTTTTACTTTTACTAAGTGAAATAAGTAAGTAAGTAAGTGAAAAAGGGAAGCGGCAGCGAGAGAGAGGGAGAAAAAGCGAGAGGGATGTAGACCTCTGTTGATCTGATGGCTAACTTGGCAGTTACAATAAGATTAGCTTTAAATATTCAACAGTCCTTCTCACGCAACAGAGAAAGACAGCAAGAAAAAAAGACATCGGGCAAATGTGTGTCGTCAAACTGGCCGCGAAAGGTCTATTTCTGGCTGTGCAGTGACATGTTAACGGTTCACAGTCTTACCTTCCAGGGTGTAAATTGTCTGCAGTGGTGTTAATGGAGGAACTTGGCTTACATGGCTCACGTAACAAGAACTTTATTAACCCTTATGGTGTGGATATACCAGAACTAATTGACGCTTGTCACGGGCGCCAATTGATCTTTAGCTTGTGCCAGTCGGTGTTCGTGTCGACGCCACAAATTGGTGCTAAAGCGGTGCGCCTGGGACGGGCACGGTGACACTCCCAGAGCTGTAAGAATTAAATATCGACAACGGGGTTATCAATTCTTCACAAACATGACTGAAATTCTTGCAGCATACTTTAGTTAATGGAATTAAATGTCTGCATCAACTGGCATCGGCAAGTCAATTTAATGCTGGATGCACATGATTGTGTCCTTTGCAACAATGTGGGGAATCTTTAAAATAAATCTTTTGTGATATAAAAGTTCAGTGAAAAATACATCCTATGCACTCATGATCGCAGTGAAAATGGCACTCAAATGAAATAGAAAAACTCACAAGAACCCAATGAGTACCCGGCACCTTAACATGGGTGTATTCAAACCAGCGTGTTTATCCCAGGCCTGTCTCGGTTTAACCAAGATGGATCATGTTTCCCATTTGTCCCGGTAGCTGTGAATGCACCAATCGTGTTCTAGCGCACTTAAACCATACGAGCCCTTGGTGAATAGGTTCTCTCGGCCTCAACTCAATCCAGAGGATATTGAGTTCTGACTCAGGTTAGCGTGGAATGAAAGCGATCAACCTAGAACCGGTATCGTATGGAGCAACGAAAGGTTTCAACTGTCGTACAAGTCTGAGCGCGTCATTCATTCAAAACGGGGAAGACCCATTTTAACTGACGGAGACAGTGTGAAGGTGGGGCGAGAGAGTGGGGAAGCAGACCTGCATCATACTTATGGCGGTAAGGGGAAGCGATCTCACGACGGCTACGTGCGCTATGCGGCTAAGCCACAGGCACAAGACTATATGGAGCTGGTTGCTGACTGTGTATTTTATTTGATGTATTTATTTTTGTCTACATGAGCGATGGGATCCTTTGAATTGCCCTTCGGGGATCAATAAAGTATCTATCTATTTGATTTGACAATGGCTTTTTTCATTTCCATTTTTACGTATCTGTGTACCAGTACGTTGCAAAGTCCTTGGAGTATCCTTGTACGAATATCAGTCTATTACATGTCCAAGACATTCAACGGCTTCCCACATTTATTGAACTGCCATTTGATTTGATTTTTTTTGTCGCAAACCTTTCAAAATGGATGAACACGCAGATGAAGACCATTTTATTGATCTTTGCTCCACCTTAAGTTGTACAAACTGGGATGGATTTAGATGAAGTAGAGGGACCGCCATGATGGAATGGTTGTGTTTTTGTAGATCTATTATTATCTGCAGACACAGAAATAGAATATATTCTTTCGAGTTTTTAGCTCTGACGGGGGGAATGGTTTTGCAGTTGTCCCAGAGTCGGTGTGTTAATGCTCTAGGGTGTGTTCATGAACTAATGAGATTTTGGATGCCAGCACTTTGATGATGGCCGGATTTTCCTAAAGTTATGTTTTTGGCGTAAGTGTCGTTTTTCATTTTCTATTGAGAGAGATAGTGATGGGATTAGCTGGGAAACTGTGATGAATAGTCCGGTGGGGAGACATTGCAGAATAGCCAGAGAGGGGATTAGAACCTGCGACGCTGCTCGACCTATGATCTGGGTGGCGTGCTCTATAACCACTCTGCCCATTTTTGTTTGGCCCAGTCTGTTGTGCACTCTGCAAGGCCCCTGTGATGTCACAATTCCTACATAAAGCATCACTTTACAATATTTCTGGGGTTCATTGAGGTTTGAGTCTGCAGACATTATGAACATATAATACCATGGGAGGGAAGACCGTGTTAGGGGGGTGGGAGGGTTGCATGTGGCGCGGCCATGATCGTGATATATGCACGGACTCACATGTTTGCATTTGTCATTGGCGTATGTTTGTCATCAGCGGAGGCGACCCGTGACGGAGCCCCACATGTCTAGCACATGATATTAGCATGTCATTAGCATGTCGCTCAGTGCTACACACACACACACACACACACACACACACACACGCACAGTCATCCATCTTCTACAAGGCTGTCTGTGGAAAAATTGAGATTTTTTTTTACAGTGTTTTGCGTTGTGATATATGATATAAAAGCACGTTGAGGGAGCTTCAGTATAATATGGTGGCATTTAAGCTCATTTGCGCTCTCTCGCTCTCTCTATATATATATCTCTATCATTGTATATATTTATAAATGATATCAAATATGAATAAATTATGTTAAATAGAGACAAGTTCGTGCCCTCATGAGGGCGAGCATGTGTCTTGCACCTCTGACATTAGAAGTTTTTGAGTTAAAAAAAAAAAGCATTCGTATCAAACTTGTGACCGTGTCCTACAGACACGTTCTACCTGTAGTCACACAATAGGTATGGGTATAGATTACACATCTGATTCTAACCGTATCACACATGATGGTGAGGTTGCTAACGTCAGATATTATCCTTGCCTGTGAATGTCATGGTTTCTCTCACCCGCTCTCTCTCTCTCTCCCCCTCTCTCGCTCTCTCTCTCTCTCTCTCTCTCTCCCTGTCTTATTCCCTCTCTATCTCTAACTCTCGCCCTTTCTCTCTCTCTATCTCTAGCTCTCTCCCGCTTTAACTCGCACACTTTCTAACTTCTTCCTGGTTTGACGCTCTGCTGATCTTTTCCAACCAACCCCTTTTGTCATCATCGCCCTTCCTAGCCTTATTGGCCAATCATATAATTTACCACTTAGCGCCCATAGCTAGCGTGTCCTACTGTCAACCCGGGCATCCCACATGTTCACGCACCCAGCACATACATGGCCATAACAACCTAGCAGACATGTCTGGCCCAGTGGCAAGGCCATGCAATTAGATTACTGTTGGCACCAGTTGACCAGGCAGCGAGTCGATTTAAACATCAGTGGCCCAGTCTATCACAAATACAGCTCTTCATCGTGAATGCTGATGGCACTCATACACACACATGGACACGCATACACATACAGTGTTGGGCAAGTTCACTTTCAACATGAACTTGTTCAAATTCAAGTTCAGTCCTTGTAAAATGAATTTGTTCATTCATCATTCATAGGTCATCATTTTGAACTATGAACAGGTGGTTCCCCAAAATTAACCTTTTAGGTATTTTTTCGTTCTTTTTTTTACATTGCTGTCAGCTATAATTTGTCAACATTATTGTCAGTGTACAAGCAGAACAAACGACAATATTTAACTGTTTTAACGTTGTGTTAGATCAGCGACTGCGTTAGATTCTCAGAGGTGGATATAAACGGTTTGGAATGTGTTTTTTTCTTTATTGATGCCTTATTGTTCGGAAGGCTTTTGAAATCTGATGTGAACTAATTCAGTGCATTCACAATTATACCTTCATCAAGCATAATTGAACATCTCGTTCATGTTTGCCTAAAATATGAAGGAGTTCATGAACTATCGTTCTTTGAACAAGTTTGGGAACAACACTGCACATACATGTACACAAAATTCATTGAGTGATTACCGAACCACTGCCCCACACAGTCTGAGACACGCTCTGTCCCTGTTGTAGGAGTTAACGTGTGACTTTGTGTGCTCTGTTCCAGGTGATCTCTGCTCTGTCGAGGATTTCACAGCACAGCATCGCTCAGATCAAAGGCATCAGGTAATACACGTTCACCCTAGAATCTGACCTGAGGTGCGTGTGTGTGTGTGTGCGTTTGTTCCCTATTGTGTGCCATGCCAGTATTTATATACCTGTATATCATTGCATGCGCGTATATTTGCGCGTGTGTGTGAACAAGTTAAAAAGCTTGGATTGGCCCTCGGATTAACACCAGGATTATACGGACGCCCAAATGGTGCGCACGGACCTGGTGGACAAGCCGGGAGGTTGTGACTAGGCTCATCATCGGCCATGGAACAATGATACATATCGAACAGCGATCTCCTTTTGAACCCATGTCCCATGGGTTTGGCTATTCGTTGACGCTCATTAGAAGGTTGTGGATAATACTTCAGGAACATTTTGAATCCAATCATCTACAGCACCATAAATGGTGGTGTAGGTTCACAGTGGTCACATTACTAGTAGTGTAATCTTGATCATCTAAACTGGATGCTCTTCTTGACATTCAATCAAATATGAGTGTCTGTGACCTGTGTGGAGCGTTGGATGATGACTTCAATGAGTGCTCCATTCATCCATATCATATTCATCAATCATAGATTAGGCCATTTAGTTGGCTTTGAAACGTAAATTGCTTCATCTTTGTCTGTCTGTCTGTCTGTCTGTCTCTCTCTCTCTCTCTCTCTCTTTCCCCCCTCTCTATCTTGCTCTCTTTCTCTCGCTCTCTCGCTCTCTCTATTTCTTTCCCTCCCTCTCTTACTCCCTCTATAACTCTCTCTCTCTCTTCCTCTCTCCCTCTATCTTTCTGTACATCTCTCTCTCTCCCTCTACCTCTCTCTCTATCTCTCCGTAATAGTCATGCTCTATCAGATCATTATTTGGTGTCTAATACCACACCGCTGCAACACAATGAAGACCAATCGCGCCCGCGAGCGCGCCGCCGAGCACTCCGGCCGCCCCACGATAGAGCCATTCTCTCCGTCTTCCTGGACGCATTAGCGCGCGCCAGGCACTAACGTGATCAGCGCAGCGGCAACTGATGGAGGGTAATACCCTGCCATGGTGCTGCGCGACCCGGCTGCGAGCATAAAGATGACAGACCCGGGTGATCAATGCGCGGACTCTGCGGTTCCCGAGCGGTCGGGGGCGTGCTCATGAATATTAAACAAAGCTGAGGAAAATATTTCCGCTTGCTCTGACTGCCCGGTTGCGGTGAAGTTGGTAGACCTGGAAAACTACGATCTAGGCCTAAGTGAGGAAATTATTTGAAATTCTAAGCAGGTTATTTTGTTGAGAGAATTATAAAAGATGTAATTGTTGGGCTGGCCCTGTGGCGCAGTAAGTTTGACACCTCTCATCAGAGCACATGCAGCGGCGTGAGATCGCTTCCCCTCACGGTATATACTAGATGTCTGCACAACAAGAATCCCCCCCCACTCCCCTCCCAGAACCACGAACCGTTCTGCAACGCTTGCTGGGGGCGGTCCAGTAGGTCTGGATTAACCAAATCAGATTGTCGTCCATGTTCGGACATTCCAATCGGTGGCCTGTTAAGACGGGCCTTGTTCGACTCAAAACATGGACCTCCACCTCACTTGTCACACCTACTGTACTGTGATTTGATAAGTTAATTTGATTGACACACCTTTCCTCAAATGATCATTCTAAATGTGTGCGATGCTTGGACGATTCATTGGTTCTGGCTTTCCAGGCTCATGTTTTACTGTAGGTGATGACTCTTGATTACTCTGTGAGGTGTTATCAGGTGAGATTGAAGCAACACAAGTTAAAAACGAACCAAGTCTGATACCTTAAAACGTTCTTTTGTCTAATCGGTCTTTTCTCACCATTCCAATCTAGAGCTCTGTGTGTTAATCTTGGATGTGCTGAATTTGAAAATCTCTGCCACTGGATGAGTTAAAAGAATTAGATGTATTCATTTGGTTTGACGGTATGAGCTCACTTCATACTGCATCTCTCTCTACTCAAGGTAAAAATGTCTTCTAAAAATGTACTTTAACTCTTTGTTTCCCGTGCCTGTATTGAGACTTGTGAGTGTGAGTCAGTATAAATCTTGAATGCTTTCCTCCTTTCAGGAACAGTTGGCCATAAATGCGTGCATCATGGAACCGGCCCAAAAAGTGCCGGTGGAGTCGTATTCCCACAGCGACGGTTGAAACAGTTTGCGAGGAAATTTGTTTCTCCTCAATTGAATCATGCCGGCTTAATTCCTGCACATTCCCGCAAATCCCCAACAATTCATGAACAGCACTCATCTTCCCAGTGTCCACAGACGTGGCTGTGGATGCCCTGAAATTGCTCCCCATCTTCCCCTATCACAGATGGATTGCCCTGCTAACGGTGCTGGGTTTGTTGTGGGTGTTATATCCATTTCCTTTCGCCTGTGAACATGAATGACTGAATATATCTTTATTTGAACATGTTGAGAGAACATTTTAATAAATACAAATTTAAAAAAAAAACACAATAGAAAATTATAAACAGATCTGTAATCTAAACAAGTTTGTGAATACATTAAATTGATTAATTCAAGATTAATTGATTCAGTGTCAAAGGTGCATTATTACATTTTTTAAAATATTTTGGCACCACAAAAATGAGTGGTTGCTTTTATTGTAAAATAAATAAATAAATGCGTGTGCAGTATTCCTTTTGTCCACCAGATGGTGACAAACACCACTGTGGAAAAACTATGGAGTTTCTTCTGAATAATTGCGAGTTGTAATCGGTGATTAGAGATAATTAATAGAATTGAGTTAAAACAAATGTATTGTGTATAATTGTGTAGTGTTATGTTGAACAGTATTCTTGTGTGTCCACTCTACATAGCTTTGAACACTCTATGACTCGTGTGGGCGTCAACTAGCATGACATCACAATGAACTGTGAGTTCCGTGTGCCCCAGTGTCTGTAGATAAAGTATATATCTCTTGCTAGCTGAACCTGACTGAGTGTAGACCTCATTCCATAGACTCCCAATACAGCTTATTTACGGAGATGCCCATAAACGAATACGCAGCCGCCCATAAATTACCACTGACGCCGCAACAGCCACATCTGCCAGACAAAGTCGGTACTGCAACCACATTTATTCAGGATTTTGTCAGAAATCAGCATTTTTAGTTTTTTCTCAGCCATGTTCTGGAGACTGTTACTAAAGAATGGAAACAGGTAAATACATTTTTTTTTTGATAACGGAAAATATGAAGTTTCCTTTAGTATGTTTGTTGTTGAGAAGGACACAGAACTTAATTTTCTACATGTTGAAAAAACCCTGGCATTGGGACTGTAAAAACAAAATATGTACGTTTTTTCAAGTAATCTAAATGTAGTGAAATGTAATCCCTTGGTTCAATGCCATTGCATTATCAACGACACCTTTCAATGAGTAACTGTAAAAGATTATTGTTTAAAAAGTAGACTTTATAATAACTTCCCATTGTTACGCTTTATAACTACTTAGGAAATGATCAGTAAACTATTAGTTAATGGGTTGTTAATGACAGACTCAGATTATGTTAACACTTTGATAAAGATGTAATATCAAAAATCAAGAGTTTCTGTGTTTATAGTGGGCATAGGGGGTCAAAGCAAACACAAAACACATTGTTTTGTGTTTGCTTTACAATATTTGCCTCACATGGGCATTCTAACTCCTCTCAGAACTCTGTTTGTTTTGAAATTGACAAATTTGTGACTAGCGCTTTCTGCTGCAAGAAACTATTTCAACTAATAACCAAAACTTATGAGCAAAATGTTAGATAATTATGAATTAATGAGTTGTTAATGAGAGACCCTGTTAACACTTTGATGAGGATTTATGAATGTGCCTTATAGACGGATAATAGTTGGATGGATGGATTATAGTTATATAGGGTAATCATCATCATCATCATCATCAATCCCAGAGTCTGACTGACCTTTGGGGCGCTACTCAAGACTTTGAAAGCAGCACTCTCCATCTCTCTCTGTCCTTGGCCACTCGCATGGTGTCACGCGGCCTGCAACTTGTCCACTCTTGGATGTTATCTTTCCATCGCTTTCTCTGTCTTCCTCTCTTCCTTCCATTTGGCACTGTGCCTTGAAGGATTGTTTTTGAGAGTCCTTGTATTAGGTTGTCAGTATGTAAGCCATAAGGGGTAGTTATTATTATGTAGGCCATAAGGGATAGTTATTATAAAGTGTAGTATTCTTCTAACCTTACCCCTAAATAACTTTTCTTTGCGGTGTGTGTGTTGCATGGGTGGCGGAGTATGGCGGCATCTCGCGACAATGAGCTAATCGCTTAGCCTAAGAATTTAATTGGAGCAAGCTCTCCGAAAAAGAGAAAAAAAGAGGAGAAAGTTGGAAATGATGGCGCATATGTTGAATGAGCTCAGAGACCGCAGGCATCTGGTGTTGTCTGGCTTACGAGCCCTGTGTGCGTGGAGTGTGCGTGTACGCGTGGCGTGTTCGCATGGCGTGTGTGTATGGCATGTGTGCACGAGGTCTGTGTGTGTGGCGTGTGTGCACATGGTGTGTGTGTGTGTCTGTGTGTACATGGCATCTGTGTCTGTTCGCATGGCACGCGTGTGGCGCCTGTATGTTTGCGTGGCACTTGTGTGTGTGTGTGTCTGAGCGGCGTGTGTGCGCGCGCGTCTGAGAAGAAATGTGTTGCAGAATGAAGAGGCTACATTTGTATGGGAAGCAACTCCTCCGCAGACTTTCGTTGACCCCAGAGGGATTTCGACACGACAAATATACTGCACAAACTTCCAAGTGGATTGTCCTGAAAACGGCCCCGAGGCACATACATCTCTAAAACTTTTATTACTTCTATTACATCACACGTCACTGTTCTGCAGAGCCACTTGACCTCGAACTCACTGGGGAGTGCAAGGCAGGACTTGAAGTCAATGAGAACTCACTGTCAAAATAAACGTATCATTAAATAACGGATCAGTATACGACTCAGAATTATTTGGACAATGCCATCACTCTATAAAAGGTAGATAAACTTTGTCAAGATTCCAGATTATGTTTATTCGTGTCTGGCTTGTACTATACGTACGGTTAAGTGGTATACCCTGTGTTCGCATGAAACACTGGACGGAGTCATTTTGTTCCATCCTTCTTGAGGTCACTTCCTGTATGCGTCTGTATGTTGCCTATGTAAACTCATCATAGTGGCCCGACGTGGCTCACACAAAACACACACCAGTTCAAAATCCGACCACTTGATGTCACTCTGTGACCAGTTACACATCACCGCCATTGCTTCACAGGTTTGCATAAATATTGATGAAATACAGTCAAAATCCAGCTTGAAGTTACTCACCGAGTGGTCACATGTTCTTCTGGACGAATAGGCTGGCTGCTTCTACTAGTAATTCCAACAAGAATGAGTAAATGGAACAGGTTGCGCAGATTTTTGAATCATGGGTTTGAGGGTCACAGATCCACACGTGAGCATTTGGGTGTGGAATAGCACACTGCAAGTTACCACCATATTTTTTAAATAACGCGGTAGGTGTGTGTTCACACTGAGTAGACATGTTGATAAATAGTGTAAGACATGGCAAAATGGACGGAACTGGATGTGATGTTAAGGCTAGACCTGGATGCTCTGCCTAAATTGAAGCACCCGCCGAACTTGTCTATCGGGCAAATATCGCTCTCTGCCTGTTTGTCTGACTGCCATGTCACCACCAAAATGTCTGCCGCCACCAAGGCGTGACGTCACCATGCTACAGCCCTATTATTGGATCGATGTGTTGACGAATTTTCCTCGTCAGCTGGAAGTGCGACCGATGTTATGTGTGGTTTAGCTTTTCCTCATCATCCAATCACTCCACCGGTGTTAGTCCGCCGGTGACGCTGTTCCAGCGCGGAGGTGTGTGCTTAAGACCGGCAGTTAAGTGTTCCCTGGGGGCCGGTTGTTTAGTCTCGCATGGCTAACTGTGTGCATGTTCCTTGTTTACATCCTATTAGCTCTCCCTGCGGTACCTTCGGTCATTTATAAACCATGGCAACCGTTCATTTGGCAACCGTTCATTTTGGATTACTTAAAAAATAAAAAAATAAATAATGAATCAAATCATTTCCATAAAGTGATTTGCTATAACCGATTCTTCAATAATATAGCCTCAATCATGGATTGAATAAATTACACCCATTTGCAACACATTAAATTATTTGTTGAATTTTTTATTATTTTTTTCAAAACATCCAAAAATAACGCTGAATTGCATTTGTTTTTTTGTTGTTTTTTATTTATAATACATATATAAGTTAAAAAAGTATGTTATTTTTGGGTGCAAGAGCGTTTTTCATTCTTTATTGAGAGAGATAGTGACGGGATTTAATCGGCCACTGGGATGAAGGGGGGGGAGATATTGCATAAAAGCTGGACAGGGGATTTGAACCTGCAGCGCTGCTCGATCTGGTCTGAGGGACGCGCTCTCTACCCGCTCGGCCACCGTGTGCCCCCCTGTGTTGCATTCGTTTTGAGTTACTTGGCAGATCAATTGAAATAATTTACGCTGCATTACATTGTACGTCAGGCGGCATGGTGGTGTTGGGTGGTGATTTTCTCCTCATGTCTGCGTTAGCCTGGCAAACCAGAATCAACAAATCGCTCGCGCATCGCACGTGGCAGGCAAATCAGATTGTTGCCTCAATTCGGGCGGGCCAATCAGCGCCACGTTAAGGCGGGCTTTAGCAGGCTTTGGACAGGAGTTTGTTCCCGGCTGCCCATCGCTCCTCAGGGATGGGTTAAATGTGGAGGAAGAATCACACTCGCTTCACAGCGCCTGCTGTGCTGCGATTGTTGGCTGTTTGATGGACACAAAGTCATCTGAGTCTGTGGGGTCCAGACCAGCTATCAGGAATATTAGTCTGGAAGATTCTATTGACCCAAACACTCATATCTCCACACTCGGGCGTATATATCTGTCTTCAGCGCTTAACCTTTATAACTCTTTCTCTCTCTCTCTCTCTCTCGCTCTCTCTCTCGCTCTCGTCCTCTCTCTCTATCTGCCCCTCTCTCTCTATGCCTCTCTCTCTCTCCCCCTTATCTCTATCTCTCCCTCCTCTCACTCTCTCACGCTCTCCCTATTTATCTCTTCCCGTTCACTCTCTCTCCCTCTCTTTCCAATGTTAAGGTGGTTGAGTTCTCATCCAATATTCATGTTTCTCTTCTCTCACTTTTCTCTGTCCCTCTCTTTCTCTCCACCCCCCGCCCCCTCAATCTCTCTGTCCCTGTCTCTCAAATCAAATCAATTATGGCTTTATTGGCATAGTAATGAGCATCATACATTGCCAAAGCATACATATATGACAAACATCTCTCCCTCTCTATCTCTATCTCTATCTCTCTCTCTCCCTCTCTCCCCTCTCTCTCTCTCTCTCTCTCTCTCTCTCTCTCTCTCTCTCTCTCTCTCTCTCTCTCGATATCCCCTCTCTGTCTCTTTATCTCTCTCTCTCTCTCTCTGTTTCTCTCTCTCTCTCTCTCTCTCTACCTCTGTCTCTCTCTCTCTCTCTCTCTCTCTCTCTCTCTCTTTCTGTCTCTCTGTCTCGTCTCTCTCCCCCCCCTCTCTCTCTCTCTCTCTCTGATCTCCCCTCCCTGTCTCTCTCTCTCTTCTCCTCCCTTCCTCT
>OMKY01218606.1:0-12257 GCA_900302395.1 Bregmaceros cantori | reverse complement strand
TCTCAATATCTCTCACGATTTCTCTCTCCCCCTCTCAACATCTCTCATGATTTCTCTCTCTCTCTCCCCCTCTCATGATTTCTCTCTCTCACCCTCTCAATATCGCTCATGATTTCTCTCTCTTCCCTCTCAACATCTCTCATGATTTCTCTCTCTCTCTCCCCCTCTCAATATCTCTCACGATTTCTCTCTCCCCCCTCTCTCACCTTCCTTTCCTTACCCTCAATTTGTTGTCTCTCTTTGTCTCTCTTTCTCATTTTCTTTACCCACATTCCACAATCTTCTCTCCTCGAACCCTTCTCTCCCCTCTCTCTCTCTGCCACCTATAGTTACCCTCAATTTATTTGTCTCGCTCTTCATATCTCTTTCTCATTTTCTCTACCCACATTTCATCCTCTTCTCTCCCATCCTTTCTCTTTTTTTTTCTCTCTCTCCCTCTCTGCCTCAAACTCCCCATCCTGGTATTGCTGGCCTGTGGCGTCTGCGGGGGTAACGTGACACTAGAAACGTCCACACTCAGCACACCGTCAGACTGACGATCTCAGACACACATTCACAAGATGATGAGGGGGAAAAAATGGCAGAGGAAGTGATTCGAAATTCAATGTACATTATCTATGTGTGTGTGTGTGCCTGGGTGTGTGTGATGATGGATAGCCCTGGTGGGTATCTAGGCATGCCGCTGTTTCTCTGAAAGGACATGCAAATGATCCACGTACCTGTCCATAATAAATTATTTGCGCCATTTGAGACAGACAGCTGCAGTAAGCACAAAGCATGCCGCTTGTCTTATCAGAGTGTGGGATGAAGTTTAATACCACACAGTCAACGGAAGGATGGGGTTACAAAAAAAAGAGAGATTCTATGTCTCTTTATCGCACCCTTTACAGACAAAAACTGCATCTTCCATGGATAAGTGTAAGTTGTTGTGGTTCTACTTCTTCGCACACCCTCTACGGCTTTTCTGCAATGTCTCGCCGTGACTCTTCATCCCAGTTTTTTCCAGCGTCAGCGCCGTTTTTCCATCTTTATTGGATATAGGATTAGTCGGAAACTGGGTTGAAAAGATCGGTGGTAGGCATTGTAGACAAGTCGACGAGTGTAGTTGAACTTGCTACACTGTGGACGCTGCGGTAGACACAGCGCCACTAACATGAATGGGGTCGCGTTAGGTGCGGTGTCCATAACCAATCGGCCAACTCTGACCCCTTCATCCCAGTTTCTGATTTCATCCTATCACCATCTCTCTCAATGAAGAATGAAAAATGACGCTTGTGCCCAATAAAACCCTTAAAAAAACAAAAGAACTATATATGAAAGCGTGGAAAATCATAATATCCCCCCACGTACCACCAGAGTGTGCTCACGTACCACTGGTGGTACGCGTACCACAGTTTGCGCATCACTGGCTCAGGTAGAGGATTCAAAAAGCTAGCTCAGAGATTTCAGTTCTCTGTGAGGAACACCGTGAGGAAATAGAGCCCCTTCTTGGAAGCCATAGGAAGTGTTTGGAGTCTGTTATTTCTGCAAAAGGAGGATCTATATACTGAAGTGATTTTCTTTCTGTTGGTGTACCAACATTTATACACCTGCCTACTTTTGTTTACGTAGGGTGGATTGCCGTAGAGTAGGCCAGTGCCTAATGTGGGACACCTATGATCAGGGCTCCGAACCGGTTCAAGGAACGAAAACCAGAAACGAACAGAATTTTGCGGAGCGGAAACGGTAACAGAAAAAGATTTCTTTAACTGTTCCGGAACAGAAACGGAACATTATGAAATCCACAAAACCGGTTAAAATTCTGAGACATTTCCTATGTCTCAGGGACTATTTCTGTCCACTTTTACTGTTAGTCGTCAAGCCCATACTTCCTGGGGCTCCATCTTGTGGACAGACGAGGAAGTGAATGTAATGATGCTAATACAGTTCCTCCAGAGTTTGAAAATCCACCAAATATATTCTGTATAAACTATATCTAAACTTAACATTGTTCAATATAAGGAACTTTAAGAACGAACAAAATGTTTGTGTTCCGAACCGGTTCAGGACCGATATTTTGGTGGTGGAACGGTTCAGAGAACGAAAACGTTAAATATAGACCTGCCTGAACCGTTCTAAACGGAACATTTTAAAAAATAATTTTGTTTTCAAGCCCTGCCTAAGATCCACTATGGTAATGTGTAAACATTCACTTTAACTGTTAAGTTCAACACTACATTTCACTCTGTCATTAGGCATCATATGCAACTGATTGTCCCACAATAGGAAACTGCAAAGAAGGGGCCATATTAGGGCGATCCACCCTAATTATCACACACCGACAAACTTCATTTCATTCCTCAAAAATCAATGTTTTTTCCCTGCTATATTTAAATGAAATTGCTGATCCGAACAACCAATGATTTATAAAGGAAAATATTGAAATGTATCAGGGGCAGCCAAACTTTTTGCATACCGCTGCACTGTATACGTACACGCGAGATGCTTTGGCAGTTGGCACAGTCGCCATGGGGCTGAGCGTGGCCCATATTTGGACTTCCTCTTGACGTGCAGGCAAGCGGCCCAAGGTGGCTGTGAAATATGGCCGTGCATTTACATTTTATCTTGTGTCCTTGCGAACGGGAGATAGCACAACCATCAATTAAGTCCTACACAACAATCAACCTTGAAAGGCCTGACTCACGATGCATCTCTGAAGTAGCACTAACTTTGGTCATTTTTCTCAGGGGATCCCGTTCCTGGACGTAACAACAAATGGAAGCCTTCGGCAAACAGTATTTTGTCGGATTTTTAGATACTCTCTCGCGCGCGCACACACACACACACACACACACACACACACACACACACACACACATATTGTGTATGTATTTATTCATAGACTTTTGTTGTTACAGAGGCGTAACGATTGTCAAAGGAAAATATATTGCTACCGTTAACTTGCTAGGTAAATGTAACCAATGATTCGCACGTTTTTTGTCCTTGTCTCCTGTGTCGTCGCAAAGCATATGCACGTATTGCCACCTACTGGATGGATGGTGTCATTGACAACTTGTATTTATTCAGTGGCAATTGTTAAAATAATAATAATTACTCTTTATTATATTTGACTCGTTATTATACTTATTTAGGCCAAGAAAATGCATAAATTAAACAATAACGGCTAGAAGGAAGCTAAACCATTTAATAATAATATATTAATATTTAATAGTGTAGATACAAGTTTACTGTATGTGATATTTGGGTTGGCATTTAGGTATGCGTGGATCTACAGAATAATTGTCCCCTCCTACCATTTGAGATGTGTAGTGTTAATGGGAACGCAGAGTTGTGCTGGGACCCACTCCATACCAGCTAACACATCCTGCTTTGAGGCTGCAGCTCAGTTGGTAGAGCGCAGGGTTGAAAACCAAAAGGTTGGTGGTTTGCATCCTGACTACAATGATCTACATGCCAAAGTGTCCTTGATCAAGACACTGAAATTGGAGGAGCAATGGGTTTCTAGCCTTGTTTAGGGCATCAGCCCGGCTACTTTCAGTACATTGGAATTTGACCAACAACTCTGGACAGCCTCCTACACACTAAAAATACAGTCTTGTGTCTATCTCTACAGGTTGCCTCCCCCCTCCAAAATGTGCTGCTGGTCTGCTTTCCCCACTCTCTCATCCCTTTTCATATACTAACCATGGTAATACAATAACAAAAAAGGTCCTCAAAGTCAAGATGATGCTGTGCCATTCAACATGGCCGAAAAAGCACATTAGTTGCCTCGAAGATATCCATCAGTTCACTTTTTTTGTGGCAAGACACACACACACTCAGCGCGCACGATTTACTCCATATTTATTGTCACTAACGGTTAATTCTGTGACGCACATTACAGTGCTTTTATTATTTTAGTGTTTTTATCTATTTCAGTTAGATTGAATGTGTGTCACTGTTTGTTTCTGCTGTTGTTTCCATTTTTTTGTCAGACAATGTGACGGTGACAATAAAGTATTCTATTGTAGTTCGAATTTGGTGGTTAACTGACTGAGCCTGTACGCACACAAACAGCAAAGGCTGGGTTGTCGATATGAACTTAGTAGCTATTTCTTCTCGATATCCAGACAGACAAGACAAACTAAAAAGGTAGTCATGAGTCTGTTTCAAATCATTTGAAATTTAATGACAAGGAAACAATGGACAGAATGCATGTCTCAGTCAACAAGATTTGCACGACTCTCGGCGACTTTAGGCTAGCATATTATTTCAATACCACTCGAGCACACGCGTGTGCACGACAGAATTTAGAGGAAAAATGTATACTTTTATTATTATTATTTTCACCTCCATAGCACATTTAAATTGACCTGCTTGTATGGTGGGTAGGGCGCTCACCGTATTGATGTAGAACTACGATTCGCAATTTGAGGCGCAAGTAGCACATCATTGCATGCATAACACGTTACAAACAATATTCTGCCGGAGGCTCCTGCGACACCGCAAAGCATATGCATGTATTGCCACCTGCTGGCCGGATAGCGTTATCAACTACACGTTGATAACCGTGTAGTTGTCTGAAATATTGATGGTGGTTTGCTTTAAAACGTAGAATGTGGTCATATGTTATAATATGTAACATATAAAACTCAGTCAGGAAGTCGGACATCATTAATTGAATGTATCCAGTTAAAGGATTTGTTTGACATGTATCGCTCTCGCTTATCCTGGGATTCCATTTAGTTTCACAAGAACTTGAAGTCCTCTTTTTTTCCCTATGCTTCAGTTGTCTGAAGGCCATTGTTTATGATGTCAGTGTTGAGTTGACAGATGTTTGTTTGTTTATATAAATGTTTTTTCCCTTGTTTCACCAGCATGTTTTATGATTTTGCCCGTTTTCTCCTGTCGATTCCAAACCACAATGTCTGGTTCCTGAATGGATGCTCATGTTTTTTGGTGAGTTTACGCTTTGTGCTGAAGCAAGTACCAGACTCAATACAACTGAATATACCCATGTGTGTGAGGTGAGACTACGATTTTCACAGCTTCGACACTCAATACACCATTAAGGTCTCTTCCCTGAATCCCTCTTCAAGTGTGCTTTTAACCTTATAACTTAGTACAGTTGTAAGATTATTCTCCCGAATGGATCTGCATGTGTGCGGTGAGGGATCCACTTTGGCTGAAGCTGTTACCACACACCAGGCAGCTGTAAGGTTTCTCCCCTGAATGGACTCTCATGTGTATTGTAAGATTGTCTTTCCGGTTAAAGCTTGTTCTGCAAAAAATACAGCTGTAAGGTTTCTCTCCTGAATGGATCTTTGTGTGTTTTGCAAGATTCTCTTTCCGGCTAAAGCTTGAACCACATTCAATACAGCTGTAAGGTTTGCCTCCTGTATGGACTATCATGTGTTTTGTAAGGTTCTCTTTCCGGCTAAAGTTTTTTCCACACTCAGTACAGCTGTAAGGTTTCTGTCCTGAATGGATCCTCATGTGTGTGGTGAGGTTACTTTTTGTGTTGAAGCTAGTTCCACACTCAACACAACTATAAGGTTTCTCGCCTGTATGAACCCGCTTATGTATGGTGAGACTACGATTTTCACTGAAGCTCTTTCCACATTCTGTACAGCTATAAGGTTTCTCCGCCGAATGTGTCTTCAAGTGTGCTTGAAGATGCTTCTTCTGTCCAAAGCTTGTTCCACACTCAACACAGCTGTAAGGTTTCTCTCCAGAATGGATCCTCAAGTGTATCGTGAGTTTGTCTTTTTGGCTAAAGCTTGTTCCACACTCACTACAACTGTAAGGTTTCTCTCCTGTATGAGTCCTCATGTGAATTGCAAGGTTGTGTTTCCATCTAAAGCTTGTTCCGCACTCACTGCAGCTGTAAGGTTTCTCTCCTGAGTGTACCCTCAAGTGTTTTGTAAGGTGAGCTTTCTGGGTGAAGCGATTACCGCACTCAGTGCAGCAGTAGGGCTTTTCTGATCCCTGGCTGTCCTCGTGGACCTTCACAGTGTCTGTCTTGCTCTGCTCGGATGTCCTTGCCATCTCTCTCTCCCCATCCAGCTCTCCCACTGGCTTCAGTTGAGGCTGTGTTGGAGGAAGTGTGGACATCAATTCTTTGCAGGGGTCGAGGGTTGATGCGCTACTGCCACCAAGGGGCTGCTCTGCAGAACAACCGGACATATCGATTGCAGATTTGGGCTGCTCGGGGACCGGTGGTGGTTCAGAACTCCAGATCTTGGTCGATTTGTACCTGGATAAGTTAAGCAAAAGAATACAACAAAATTTAAAACAAAGTTTGCGGTGACATGCACGACAATGTCCTTCCATCCTTCTGTTCATTTTATGAATGTTTAAATAAATGACATATCAAAATTTGGGAGCAGGTTGTTTCGTCACAAAGGTCAGAATTTGGGTTTCTGGGAAGGGGTTAGGTTCAGGGTTGGGGTTAGGTTAAGGCTTAGGGTTAACCCGTAATGCCACGGTAACTAAACGACTTTGTGACTAAACGACCCGTATCCCAAAATGTAATTACCCCTGTAAATCTTATCTAAATTAAAACATTTCATTTTAGTACAGTAGCAAGTTAAACCTAACCAATCACAACGAGACTGGGAGGTGAGGTAAATCGTGAAGTTGTCTATAGTAGCCCACAGATAAGTCAGCTTTCCAGGAAGCTAACACAATCCATGTGACCATCCAGGTTTGTTGTGATTGGTTAATTGAACATGTGTCCTAAAATGGCCCTGGTGTTTTGTGAAACACTCAAAGAATAAATACTTCTATACAATCAATACTTCTACACTCTAGACGAATAGACGAGGAATTTCCAAAAGTACAATGTCTTCAGTCTGTGAAGTTGAACTGCACCACAATGTAGAACTGAGCAGTATTAGTATGATTAACATGTTTAATCCATTGTTTGGTCATGATGCCATCGACGTCTTTTGAATGCAGCGGATTCAAGTATAATTTCAAGCACTTTTTAATTGAAATGTCAATGTAAAAAAGAAATATTTGTGTCATGAGCATTAGTGAAGTCAAGGATTAGTTGATAATCAATCAACCGTTCGAAAACAATTAATCAATTTTATCAAGAGGTTGCAAGCAAAGAGATTGACAGAGCCCCAGCATTCCTACAGCTGGTTGTGGTACAGAATCTTATCTACAAAATGAGCCCCTCATGGAGAAAAATGTGTTCTACAAAATGGGTTCTGATAGACGTAGAACCAAATTCTCTGGGCTCCTTCCCAAAGCCTGAAAATGGCCCCAAAAGCTGTGGCAAACCACCACTATATAATGAAACCCAATGAAGGCATACAAAGGTCATCTCACAGATCATATCAAGATGATTTTTGTCTGCATTTATTTTGGTAGTGTAAAAAAACTGAACAATATATTGCATTTTGATTTAAGATCACAAGTATATTCCTTCAGAACGGGAAGGTGGGACAGGGGGTTCCGGCGAGGGGGCTCGGCCTGGGTCTCATTCAAGATATCCCCACCCCATGCGTCCCAACTATATCAGTTAAAATAATATGCCACATAATAGTGCAGAGAAGCAAGAGAGACGTGAGTTTCATTAGTTAGACACTAATCAAGATGACAAAAATAGCAATGTTTCTTCCTCATAAGTACACTTCAAAATATGAATCCAGATTATAGTTACATTTTCCAGGAATCAAGGATTATATGCATTTGTAAAATATATTTATAAACAAAAGATTTGTAGTAGTATTTGTTGTAGTAACATCTAAACATAAAGGTAGCGAAACCCCTTTACAGGAGAACACTTCGGTATGATATTCAACGAGCAATATTACAATGTATACAAGTGTTGACTTAATTGTATGATAAATGCATTCAACAGGAATCTAATTGCCTACGTTACTTTTCAAATGTGGTAGTGGGATGAACTTAGTAATTTCATTTTTATGGGCTTACTTGTAACTGAGGGATTTCGTTGAAGTGTGTGTGTGTGTGTGTGTTTGTGTGTGGGTTCGTTCTGTTTAAATTTTACTCTGCTAGTCCACTCGAAGCCTCACGTCAACATTTAAAGTGCAAGGCGCCAATATTTTTATTCAAAACAACTTCTGGGACATGGAAAAAAGAGGAACAGCTACTGGTGTGGATTCAGGACAGCATATCAGTAGCCAAGTGTGCAGACTACAATCACTGTTCCAGTCATGTTTACGGTCTGGATCACAGCGTCCTTCAGTTTATCTCTTGTATATTCATGTCTGGTCAGGCACCTGCAACACTTGGTTCCGGACTAACGAGTAGACTAAGCATTTCCCGCCACTTTTAACGGTACTGATAGTGATTGATGACTGGAGTCCGATGTGTCTATGCTTTGTTGTTAGTATTAGCAGTTAGCATCATGGGCGCCCGCGTAGGAACGGAAGGTACGTCGCCGGCTGCAGTAAAATCAAATCAAGGGTCGGGTAGTTATCAAAATAAATTGTGTGCGGTGAAGTGAAATGCCGATGGACCAACCTCGATGTATCGGAGTTAACGCAGAGTATTTCCACCGACGAGTGCCCGGTGGAAGGCTAGCGGGTTTTTTTTCTCAACGTAGCGCATTGATGTGCCATTCGCCAACATACTATTCCAAATTACAAGGTTTGTTGACCACTCTGTTCCCCATTTGAAGACACGCCAAAATAAAAACGTAGTTACGAAACATTGAAATCCACCATGCCAAGTAAGCAGTGGGCAAAATAGTCAACAACATTTGAACGACTCAATATTGTGACTAATTGTTGCAAATGGTCAAATCACATACAGGGAAAAATCATTTCCCCTTGTGGATTAATACAGTATTCTGATTCTGAAAAGTTGTACACCAAAGATATTTATGTAAGCATAGTGTTTTATTCAGCTAAGCACATGGATGATGAAAAAATATGGTACATAATTATACATGGCAGCTGTGGTGTGCATTGTCTCACTGGGAGATTTCAGGGTTCTATTCTCTTGAATTATTTGGAAAGAGAACATGCATTTGCTTTGATCCATTTCTCTAGGCTTTTCCCATATGTAATCGAAACAAATGAGTAAACCTATCATCATATCATCTTGCTAGCGAATGTTACTTTTCATTGGACCAGATCAGCTTGTTTCCACAAATCAAGACGATTCTAGAGTCTATTGAGGCCCCAAGCAGTGGGGGTCCCTCCAGCACAAGAAACAGACATTCACAAAATGTTATTTTTGTCACGCCAATAAATCACCTAAATTGTTAACAGTAGTTTTTTCGAATCAATTTCAATAAATCAAGAACAAATTGTGAACATTTTTTAATTTCACAAAAAATACAGTGTAAGGTCATTGTCACTTCACTTACAAAACGACAACAACAGCAAGAACAAAAACCCGATAAACTGAGTTTTTGAATTTTTGGCCAGTGGTTCTCAACCTTTTTAAACAAATGTGCCGTGGAAGCCCCAAGCAGCTGCCTGCCTTGCCTGGTGACAAGATGTGCCTCTGCACACGTGTAGCAGACCCTGCATACCTCATTCTTGGCAATTCCTCAAGGTTTTGAAGATATTTATCTATCTTTTTCGTCAGCTTAGGCCTCCTATACACTGTACTGCTATGAACATGACTGGATGAAGCTGGTTCCGGTCAACACCGGTCAATATTTGTCTCCTGAACGAATCATCATTTGGAGTGTGTCTCACTTTCAACCTGAAGATCATTCCGCATTCAGTACAGCTTTCTTTTTTGAATAGCTGCTCATGTGTCTGGCGAGCCTACTATTGGTGCTGAAGCTGGTTCCACACTCAATACAGCTGTAAGGTTTCTCCCCTGAATGGATCCTCATGTGTATTGTAAGGCTACCTTTCTGGCTGAAGCTGGAGCCGCATTCAACACAGTTATAAGGTTTCTCCCCTGAATGAACTCTCATGTGTGTTGTAAGTATGTGTTTCTGGCTGAAGCTGGTTCCACAGACGTTACAGCTATACGGTTTATCTCCAGAGTGGAGCCTTGTGTGTTTGATGAAGCTACTATATTCGCTGAAGCTGGTGCCACACTCAACACAGCTATAAGGTTTCTCTCCTGAATGGGTCCTCATGTGTCTGTCACGGTTAACTTTATCGGTGAAACTGGCACCACACTCACTACAGCTGTAAGGTTTCTCTCCTGAATGGATCCTCATGTGTCTGATTAAGCTAAAATTGCAGCTGAAGCTGACTCCACACATGCTACATCTGTATGGTTTCTCTCCTGAATGGATCCTCATGTGTCTTGTGAGGTGAACCTTCCGGCTGAAGCTTGTCCCACACTCAGTGCAGCAATAGGGCTTCACCGCTCCCTTGTTGCTCTGCTCTGATGTCCTTGCCATCTCTCTTCTCTCCCCATCCAGCTCTCCCGCTGGCTGTGCTGGAGGAAGTGTGGACATCAATTCTTCACGGGGCTCGATGGCTAATACTCTACTGCCACCATGGGGCTGCGCTACAGAACAGCTGGACATTCTGCGTCTAGTAACACAGTGTGATCCATTCACTGAACAGCAGCACTCCAGAGTGGTGTGGTTCTCAACTGTGAGTGGATTTGGGCTGCTCAGGGAACTGTGGTGGTTCGGGACTCCAGATTGCCGTCTTGGTGTCAGCCTACACCTGGATGTGTTAAGCAAAGGAAAAAAAAATGCTGTGAAATGTATGACAATGTCCATACGTCATTCCTATATTACCTCCGTGCGCCTGTCATGTCAAACAGCAGTTTTACATTATCAATTTTTAAATAAGTAAACTACATATGTTGTATTTTATGGCATTTCATTTTAATACAGTATTCTAGCCAAACGTGCACCAATCAATCAAAGATGGTTAGTGAGTAAGTATGAACATATAATCTATTATGGTGATAATAATAGAAATATACAAAGAAAACAATTTGAACATGTACAGTTTTCAATATAAATCAAACTTTTCATATATTCCAAACTTGACATGGCCTTGGTGTCAAGTGATTTCACTTGGCAATAGAAACACATTTTGGACAGAGTTTCTGAACTCAAATTCGCCGGCAAGACTTTGTATGGCGCCACCTTTCAAAAGGAATATTGGCCAGGACTAGCTAATTTTTCAATTAAAATTTCCCGCAAATAAAAGGCAAATAGCAAACCACGTGCTATACAGAATGGACACTATTTGGAACAATTTGTACAACTTGACATGATGCAAAACCACATTTTCATAACTTTTATTTGAAGTAGCATACTTCCCATTAAAATGGCTTTAATTCTATGCAACAATGGTGCTTTCTTGTTTGTAACAAGCAACATCTAAAACAACAACACACAAATAGTGGTAAACAGCAGCTCACTTAAACTACAACACATTTATAGTGCATCTGTTGAGGTGAAGAACAGAATCTCAGATGGCCTCAAACCCTCAGAATATCATTGAAGAACGATGTAATAGCAGTGTAATAACAAACACTTTGCTACTAGCATTAGCATTTAGCACCATGGTTGCTCTGGGAAGAAACCGTACGTCGTGGACTGCAGTACAATCAAATAATTTGGCGGAACGAGCCGGGAGAATTTAGCAAAAGAAAAATGAAACGGTAATGGAACCAACCGTGTCGATGGTTCGGAGTCGTTGCCCAGTCTCCCCGCTGACGCGGGCGAGGTGCGGGGCAGCCGTCTTCCAATGGAGTGTTCGCCAAGTGGTCGTGTCGCTGTGTGCTGTTCGCGAACGTACTACGACAAATCGTCGTTCTTGACCACGTACCCGGTATTTTGAATGTAATGACAAGGAAACAATTGGCAAAATACTTGCAGCATATGGACATTTTAATGACTCAAAATTGAAACTTGGAATTGCAAATTGTTAAATCAGGAATTAAATCTGTACACTGAACATAATTATTTAATACCGGTAGAGCACATATGTGTGTATAGGACAGGATTTAGATTTAGTTTATATTAGTATTTTTTTATCAGGTATAGCGCTCATTTAATTCATGTAGACCCCCACTCACAATGTGTGGTGCAAATAGCACACCATTGTGAGTTCAAGTTAATCACAGCAATTACTAACATGTTTTCATCATGAAAATCTGAATAATGTATATTGCTCGATAAATTGACATATATCAGCAGATCAACTAGTGAACTGGTAGATAATGATGAAATGATCCAAATCAACGGATAGATGGACAAAACATGGAACGGGCAAAAAACTTCAGAATGTGATGGAACTGGTTGAAATGATAAAGGCACGTCGATCCTTTTTATCGACAATGGTCGGCGCTATTGTGCTTTC
>OMKY01218602.1:0-21910 GCA_900302395.1 Bregmaceros cantori | reverse complement strand
AGTGTCTACCATCTGACCTGACATGTGTGTGACATCACAATGAAAAAGCAGTCTGCATAGAGTTCCTGTGTCTTGTTCGTAAGAATTGATTGCTTAGAATTGTATGTTTTCATTGTTCATTGAGTTGTATGGATTATGTGTATTTCATGTGTTTTTAAATTATACATTTTGTCTGTATTTCAGTTGACACTACTCAACATCATTAAACCTGTGGATAGTGTCAATGGTCTTCAGAGTCCATGGTCGAGAAGACGAAGCAGGCACGATTCATCCATGCAGCGCTCACGGCACAGCAAGAGGAACAAAAATGGTTCCGTCTACACGGAGGAAACTTGGCGCCCCACCGCCAAAGCCTTTTTAGATCAGTGTTTTCACGACGCATTGCTGAGAACACGTTACCACACTTTCACTGTGCTCCAGGACACCTTCGAATGGTCTGGATCAGCCATGGACACAGTCACTGGAAGGATGAACCAAGCAAGATTCATCCACGCAGAGCCCACGGCTCACGGTAAGAGGAACCAGGATGGTTCACCATAGATTAGGTCGACAGCAAAAGCAGAAGCAGAAAAGTATTGTCTGATCTACACAGATGAACAGGACGAGCTGAGAGTACAGTGTGCCAAGCTAAAAGAAGAACAGGCCAAGAAACAGGCCAAGTTTGAAGCATCCTCAGGCAGAGAAGGGAGGCTGCCGTGGCCATTGCCAAAGCAGAGACATTATTTGTTTTGTCTGTTCAGGTGCTTTGTTAAGATTTAGAAGGAAGAAAAAACGTGGGATCACTAATCTTTGCATAGCAGCACTGCTTTCACCCTAGTGGCTTGAAGGTGTTTTTTCCTTTTTACCTGACTCCCCTATAAAAATTATCCTACCTAAAAAAATGGAAATAGGCCAAAGAATCAAACCATAGTGATCAAGTGTTCCGAGCGTACCTGTAGCGTCTTTCCACCCAGCGAGTAGATGGCATCCTGCCCTGGCACAGACACCATGGTGTGGTGCAGCCGATCGCGGGGCAGCGGGGCGCAACGCTCCCAGTCCATGGTGCGCATGTTGCACTTCCACATGTGACGCGGCAACGAGCCGCCCACCACGTATAGATCGGCGCCGTGTTTACAGGCTGCCGTGATCTGATGGCACAGACTGTTCTGACCGACCACGCTGAGCGCCTCGCTGTCCTCCTCGCAGTGAAGAGACACGGCCACGGAGTGAGTGCGGGTCTCCTCCTTGCCCAGCACGTAGATGTGTACCTTCTCTCCGATTTCCTGCAATACAATTTCAAATTCAACCTTATTTTTATAGCACATTCAACTCTTTCAGCACATTTATTTTTCTCTTCAGTCATTTTCTCTTTTTTTTATTGACATCATTAGTGTGCTTTCACTCTAGTTGCATGTTGTTGGTGTGTTGTGGCCGAAGGCCAACCAAGTACCTCGCCTGCTGAATAACACCAGTATTAATCTCATTGACCTCGTCTGCAACGCGAAGGGCAGACAGACAACTGCTAGTGTTATTGTATGCATGGGCTACGTGACAAGTCATTTCATTTGCTAACGCCAAAAAGGGGTTGGACCTAAAGACGTTGGAAGTAGCGGAACAGGGGAAGTGACCGAGAGTCTCCGATGCTGCTGCCGTGGAGGGACGATGGGGGTCCGACTCTAACTGCCTGTGCAAATGTAATTGTTCTGAAGTATCCTGAATAAATCCTGTTGAATACGTCCACACCGTCTGATCATTGGAGAACCTGGTGATGTGACTTTTTTTGATGATTTGGGTAAATGATCCAATGTGTATTTGGCAAACCATGACTCATGGTTGCCTTGCCTCCCCCCCATGAAAAAATATTTTACCTAAAAGGAAAGTGCCTAACGTGTCAGAACGCTGACCTTGAGATTCTCTTGAAGGACACCGGAGAACTCCTCTCTCTCCACCTTGTTGTGGTTGATCCAGGCCTGGATGGCTGCGCTGGGGTTCTGGGAGCTGGGAACACCGTCTTTAGCACAAAACCAACATTTCAATATGACAGATGGGGCATTTCGGACCGCTGATTTTCCGTAACATGAGTCGGTCTGACGACACGCTTTGAAATAGGGCTGTACTATTTCGCTGATTTTTTTTCACTGAATCACACATCAAATTCAGGTTTCCCAGATTTAAAAAAACATGTCTTTGAGAAAAATAATTGTATCACTCAAAATAAATGTATGTGTGCAAACTTTGCAAGTTGTTCTTTTGAGAATGAAGAACAGATACCTCACTCTTGGGCATGTGATTAATATAATTATCCTTTTATGGATATATAATTGCATGAATTGGAGTAAATATATCCAAATACATCGAAATATGCAATTATAATTTACAACACAAATAGTAAAAGCCCAGTGACTAATCGTGTTGCCGTACTAAATCAGATTTCTAGGGTAATTGTGGTACATTTATGTGCAATTGTCTTAAAAAGTAAATAACCAAACAATGCAATTACATTTTCAAATTTATTTTTTGCAGAGCCTTTCTTTGAACTTTGGTTTACACAATGGCACGACTAAGCTAAAGGTTTTGATTGGCTTAATAAAAAAAAAAAATACTAAACTAAACTGTCTACCACCCCTGATGACCGTAGGTGGAAAAATGAAATTGTGGCACTCATTTGTTTGAAATTGGATCTTCCTTCCCCATTCATTGCCCACATAACGAAACTAAACATTTAGCAAAATACAAAATTGCAGACATTATGTGGTGTGTTGGATTTGTCTTGGTATTGGTATTGACAATATTTGGAAATATTGCAATATTCAATGTCATTGTTAATCTGTTATATTGCCCAAGCCTAGAACCAGTGCAGCTGCAGTTACTTATTTTATTAACTTTCACTACTTTCAGCAGCCCAACCACCACAGGAACAATTTGTTTTGCCAATACTCACTTCATTGAAAATGGGTTTTAAACTTGATATCACACTAAAGCAAAATACAATAGATGTACAAAAGGTGAAATGAGTCTTTGAAGCAATCAGTTGGTATTTAAAAAAAAACATCATAAGTGTTAAGTATACATTATTGGTCACAAGGAACATTGTGTAACAGTAAAGTAGCTAACTAGTAATAAAAGTTACTTGGGTAAGTAACTTTAATCTGTTTAATGCTTTGGGGAAAAAGTGTTGAATGTGTTAGATTACTAGTTAAAGGAAAATGCACTAAAATCAAAGTAGCTAATTCATATAGGGATCAGTATGAGACCTTTGATGATGTCCAACAGCAGACACAGAGGCATGTTGAGGAAGTCTTCCGTCTCGTTCAGCTGCACCAGGTGGATCTTGGCGCAGTGCTTGGCAGCGGCGTACAGTTCCTGATCAGTATGTCTGTCTGCCAGCCACATCACCTGCCAACATTGAACTTTATTAATCACCTGCCAACATTGAACTTTATTAATCTCCAAAAGATATACACAGAGCAGAGGAGGGTTGCAACTAAGGATTATTTTAATCCATTATGTGCTTAAACGTCTTTGACGTCTTACAAAAACATCTAATCTTTTCAGTCCCAACTCAAAACACATTTATTTAGACAGGCATACCCCACTGGACTTACCTGACACCCTGCTGTAGGCGATATGGCTTTTTAAATTTTATATTTTTAAATGTATTGTCTTATATTGTATTTTTTGTATTTTGTATTTTATTATGTCTTGTACGGCGACCTTGAGTGTCTTGAAAGGCGCCTTAGAAATAAAATCTTTATTATTATTATTATTATTCCTCTGCGGACCCCTTGGGGTGTCCCCGCGGACCCCCTGGTTAAGAATGGGGGGGTATAGAAGACTAGTTGGAGTGTGTTTATATTATGGTGTTTTATGGGGCATTTCTGTATACGAGCAGTACAGAAATGCCTCCACAAGCATCACTTTCCATACGTCCCACTCCCTGGCAGTCAGAGCTTGCTGCACGTGTAGCCAGTAACACTCACCTTCTTCTTGGTCTTGATATCCATCAGTTCCTGGGAACCTGGTGAACATGAGGTGAAGCGATGGGGGATCTTGGGGATCTTCTTGTCTGCTGATGAGAGAAAGAAGCCATTCATTTAATTGATCCTTTTAAGAAAACATATTAGTTGACAACTAATTAGAAATAGCATTTCTGGGGCCGACACAGTCGGTTGGACTGAAACACTTCACAAAAGTGGCCATATATCCCAAAGTAAATTTCAAGCAGCGAAAACTGCCATTCTGCCTGTGATTGTACCTTCATGTCTCCGAAAGGGGGGTGGTTACAGGCATATTTTTTGTTTAGATTATCGAATCTCACCTACAAAATGAGCCATTGTGCCTTTTCATCGACATTTTAGAAAATATTTTATGGGCTCCTGAAAATGACCCACAAAAGCTCTGGCAAACTTGGCTTAAATGTTTGGGCCAAGTCAAGGCAAACCAAGGGTTAATAAAAATGTGGCCACCTAGAGCCTTGAGACACCAAATCTGGGCCAAAACAATCCATCCACTGAAAAGTTATCACGTTACCATAAAGGATCTTCCATGCTGGGTGCAGTGCATGCAAAACCATTAACACTCAACAGAATTTTGTATAGCACCAGAACCGCAAGCGAAGTTGCCTCAAGCGCTTTACATCCCGCTCTACATCCCCTACACTCTGCGTTTCAGGGATATAATGAGCAGTTTGCTGTGGGTCAGACCTGCAGTGTCGTTGTCGTCGCGGTCCTCGTGGCCAGACAGTCTCATCTTCTCAGCCATAAGATGACCGCTGGTGGGCGGACACACCACTCCCATCTCGGCCTCTTTAGTACTCTGGTCACCAGAGGGCTGTCTGTTATGCTCTGGTTGCCAACATACAACAGAGAAGAAAATATCAATTAGAAACTCATTACTGACCTTTACACATTAAGATGGACCATCCATCAACGTCCGGTTTACAAATATGGATTTAAACCTCTTGACTCAAACAATGCACATAATTAATTCATCATCAAGAATAATTGGCCATGGCCATAAAATGACTATTCGAGGTTTCATCTTCCAACATTTGACCATACTCTTAAGGTTCAGTTACACTATTTACCTACATCGAGACACTTCATTCGGTCATTCAGTCTTCATTAATTTCCTTAAATACCAATTATTTTCAACAACAAATATCCAGTACCAATTATATCTAAACATAGCAGTCATCAATATAAGAGCAGATTTCTAGTTTCACAGAGAAAATGTGCTTTATTTCCCTGTTATTTTGGTGTGTTTGGCAATAAGCATTATGTTTGTTATGCAAGAAGTCTATATACATCATTGGCAATCAAAGGGTTAAATAAAAAACTACTTTGTTTTGGGTGGATTTATCTTCCCCGTTTTCTCTTACCTTTGTAAAGTGTTTGTCGTTAAGTGTCTTATAACATGTTGCATACTTGGTTTCTTGTAATTGCAAAGGCATGCTGTATGTTTTAGTAATTTAGTGTATGAAATTGCTTGTAATCACTCATGTTCAATACATTTGTGTTCAATTGCTCCAACGATGAGCTTTCAATACATTTCTCCAGGAGACCCTTCCACACGCCCAATAATGGACCAATATCATTTTATATTTAATGAATTAGTACCTTGCAAATCTAAAATGGACACAGCAATCCACTGCAAGTTGAATAATGGGTTTGTGTGTGAATAAATCATCAGTTGTATCAGACTGGATACGATTCCAACTAGAGCTGCAACTGATTAATCAATGATAATCGTACACGTATGCCATGATCGCGAGAATCGTGGGTTCGCTCCCCTCATTGACAGATTTGCCACATGTCTCCTCCCCCTTCTTAACCCCTTTCCAGCTAATTCTGAATAAAGCTGAAAATGTTACGAATGGGCTGCAAAATATTGTTCCGATTTCATGGGAAAAATTAACAGATCAATCGATGATTAAAATAATCGTTAGTTGCAGCTCTAATTCCAGCCCATTTAAAATGAAAATAGGTGGATGGGATTCATACCGGTTATAGTGTCAGTACTTTCATTGGCAGCCTGCCCATCTGCCACAGCCGAGTCTTCCATTTGGTGTTGAGCGGCACCGTTGCCAACCTTTGCTTGGCACTGGGCTTCGATGGCGTCAATCACAGTGGTCAGAGCCTCCAGGGACAGCAGGTGTGTAGTGTACAGCTGTCCTGACACTGGGAAGGCATTCTGATGGAGAGCGGTACGGTCATTATGACGATGGTCCTATTGTGGATAATCCTATTGTGGACCTGGACTGAAAATATAACACCTTTTTGCTGGTAGTACTGTATTGTGATTAAATAAAATATTGTTTGTTTTTATCTTTGAAACCACAATTTCAGTTTTTATTCCGATTTTTTAAGAAAAAAAAAATTGAAAATAATAATGATAATAATAATAATAATAAAAAAATCACTCCACTCTGTCTACATTTCTAATATTGCAAGTTGCAACCTGTGCCCCTTTTGAGAATGAAGTACAGAGAACTCACTCTTGCAATTAATATAGCTGTACTTTCATACATTCATATATAATTTCACACATCCAAATATCGATTTACAATTCACAACACAACCACAGTTATTCATCACGTTGGCGTACTAAATCAGTTACTACAACATTGATGTACGCTGTCTGAAAAAAACATTAAAATCCGATTTGCGACTTAGACATTTAAAAAAAATGGCTAACAAAATAATCTGATTTCGGTTTCAAAGCAATTTTCTGCACAGCCACAGCCTTGGTGGCATTATCAATGCCCTGGTGAGCTAGCACTGAATGTACTTGCATGGTGATTTGCAACTAATGCAATATGTTATTCCTTGATCTTAGCCAAGTCGATACATATCAACACAACTTTGTTAGCATAGCAGAAATCAGATCTGATATTGTTGATGATGTTACAACTCAGACCAGACTGAAATAGTAAAAATGTGTTGCTTCCATCTTCACCCCGTTTCACTCCACGGCTAAGCCATAGGGGTGGTGTTTTTGCACAGAAAAATATATATTCACAATTTATTTGTAATTTAGGATGACGAGAAATATTTAAAACTACGCAAGAGCAAGGAGACAATTTGTATGTCATCTGATGTGGTGTGAGAGTATAGAGAATATAAACACAAACTAATTCTCATCAAAAATCCATCCAGGTTATTAAGCATTCAACAAAATGTGGATGATTTGAACTCAATAACGTCTTTAATAATCGTTTCAAGGCATTTCGGCAGACCTTAGAGAGAAGCTTGGTGAGGTCTTCCAGCAGGTTACTGCAGTAGAAATCACAGTCGTAGTTGATGTAGAGCTCAGTGACGAAGCTGGGGATCCTCCACAGCTGAACCAGAGCCTCCAGAGCAACCTCCTTCATCTCATAAGGCATTTTGACGTTCTCGCACAGGACGATGTCCCTCAGCTTCTTCAGGTACATCTTGGAGGAGAATGTGTTAAGATTGTAAAATACTTACTTTTATCAAAAAAAAATTTAGCTTTTAACCCCAATCCGCCCTCTCCTCTGGCAGGCACCTCAGAGCTCTGCTCACCAGAACTGCCAGATCCAGGAACAGCTTCTTCCCCTTAGCTGTCTCCCTTCTGTCTCCCTTCTGTCTCCCTTCTTAACACCGACAGGAGAACCAGCCGTCTCACAAGCCGCACAGTAGTGCGAGTGGTGGAATCATGGTCCCCCTTATGCGGAGACCTCGAGACATAGAAAAGGTTTCTTACCCCACGCTGCGATGCTAATGAACGCAGGTCCCTGTTTAAGACTAAAAGCCATTGCAAAACCTAGGGCAGCTTTGGCAAAAACATGACTTTATTTTAGAAAGGTGACGATATTCTGACTCTATGCCAAAGCCAACTTATAATTTATGTGCCTTTTTTTGTGTTGACCTTGTTCATTACCCATTTTTCCATGCCCAACAAAAATTCCATGCTAAACTGAATCTTGAATATTCAGAAGGGATATGTGTTTATTGTAGTACCTCCAGCTGGAACTTCAGGTGCTCCCTCATGCTCTCAAACAGCAGGAAGCAACAACGGATGGAGGCGGTGAACAGGTTCATACGCTCCACTCCCAGCAACTGAAACAAATGCCACATTGACACACAATTTGTCAAAACACCTCAAAATGTCATGAGTCCGCTTTCAGTCATAGTCAGCAAAAAAGGTTTGCTCCCACAATGGCTGATTATAAGTAATTAATATGTATTTATTTTCACAGACAAGTGTCACAGGGTACTCGACAGTGGATACAATGAAGGCAATCCAAAAAGGTGAACATAGAGGACAACCACACTTTAACAGCTATTTGGCTTTTCTAACTGTTCAAACCAAACACGACTTAGGGTCGACAAGTCGCAGCACTTTTTTGACCTAGTCACTTTGTGTGTTTCAAGTCGCGGCACCAGCCAACAGCTCATCAATGCAAAGAGAGAGAGAGAGAATATACATGTATATACACCAATAGCAGAAGAATAATTATATTCACTACGCTTGAATGTCTGGCAGGCTGAATGGCCAACAGTGACGTCTGCCATCCATGGAGCCGGGGCTCACCCGGAGCCCGAGACTCGGCCCATGGGGGACGGGAACTCGCCGTTTCTTCCCGCTCCAGAGAGCGTGCACGGTGGCACGGAGGAAATGCCAGGTGGAGTCCCCCCACCCCACCCCCTTTCAATCCCCATTATTATGGTTTTTATTACTATTAAAAAGTTAACTAAACGTGAACTGGGCTCACCGCTTGCCAATAGCAAGAGAAGAATAATTATATTCACTACGCTTGATAATCCTTTGTTGGATTGCAGGCTGAATGGCACCATGCGAATGGCCGAGGTGGTAGAGATGTGGAGCAAGCGGAGCGGCAATGTATGCTTCTCCCGTTCACCCCTCCACCAAAAAATGACTTCAGTGCCAGTTGGATGCGCTGCGACTGCCCCAAAAGATGAACATGTTTTATCTTCTGATTTTGGCATTTTCGGCGACTAAATGCTGCAAGAGCGACGGAACGGTAGCATCAAAATAGATTGCTTCGCTTAAAATTCTACGTGTAGGTCGCTTACGTCACAAGGTCACGGGAAGTAGCACCTGACCATTGACTTTAATGTTAAAAGGCCGCGTTTGGTTTGTACACACAGTAAGGCTTTCCATGGCTGTTTACAGGCTTGGCGAAACAAAGACACATTTTCATTCTATGAAAAACATAAGAGTTTGCTCGCCCACCTGGAAAAGGTGTCTGCAGAGGTCATCCTTGACCAGGCCGAGCAGGGAATGGTAGGGTGCGACGTTGGCCGACTCGAGGGCCACGGTCAGTAGCTGGAGACCCATGTGCATCATGGAGTCGGTGTTGTGGCGGTCGTGAGGGTTTGTAAGGGAGATGAGGAAGCGGAACAGCTCCCGCAGGCACGGCAGCCCGTAGGGTACCAGAGATGCACCTGGTAGGAACACTGGTCATTCAGGTGGACCATATATTGGGAGTACAGATATCTGGTGACGTATAATTAGGATTTTAGCCACATTGAGTATTTGTTATTTTTGTAAACAACATATTTATTGCCTTTGCCCGTTTCCACCAGGATACTGCCCTCTACTGGTAAATATTAGTACATCACCATGCATATGGATAGGCTTCCTTTAAGGGGAGTGAAGATTGGGCTTTGCTACAGTATCACAGTAACTTTTCTTGAATTAATTATCGACCAAAATATTGTCATCACGGGACCAGCACAATGTGGATATTTTAGGCCATGATCCCCAGCTCTATTGGTTTTCAGGGGGTGGCTGCTGAGCAGGTTAGCACACACACAGTGTCATTTACAAGGAAAGGGGTTACTTTTTGATTACTATTTGGAGAGTTTATTATTTTTTTTTTTTTACTAATTATTGACTACATCTCTTTCTAGTGTAGTCTGTTCCTTTTCTACTTCAAGTTATACCTCACATTGTAGCCGAATTTGCTATGAATTGGCACACACACATGTACAGGGATGCCAATGACTAATCGATAATAAACAGACAGACTAAATTTTTTATTAACAAACACAATCACAAACGATCAAACATTTGTAAAAACATTTTAACACATTTAATGCATATTTGCATACTGCATAAACAATTCTTTGTTTATGCCTCTTCCAGTCCATAATGGATCTCTAATATTAAAATACCTCAATAGGATGGCACAAAACAAATGAAAAAAATTAAAGAGGTGGTAATGTTTTTCTAAGTTGGCACCATGTTGAGAATGTCTTTTGGCCACGCAGGTTAAAAGTTCTGCCTTGCATGGTACCGCACTATAGTATCAAACAGCACCAATAAAGTGCAAAATGGTTAATGCTTAATTGACCAATAGCATTAATGATGAATAAGAAACATGAAACATTTTGTAAGCTTTAACAAATAGGAGCAACCAAAACATTTGCTTACCATCTCTGTGTGTGGACTGGGTGAAGCGGACCCCGCGGGGGTTGACGTAGTCCATGTCGTGGACCGAGGCGCTGTCCGACTGCTCGTTCAAGTCTTTGTCTTCTAGAACCTCTGGGATGGACTCCACTGACGTGGAATGGACATGCTCGACTTTCCTGTCCAGCTAGCAAGCAAAGAGGACAACCTGATGATTAACTTGTAAACAACTTTGCTTTTTTTGGACAACTGAGATTACATTCAAATCATGGAATTATGCCATTTACTCAAGCTCTCAACCCAACAAGTTTGGAGACATTGTGAGGATTTGTGTGGACAAAACAAATCCATTATTATACATTCTAGAGGCATTCACAACAGATAAGAACTGTGCAAAACATTCATTATGGAGGCTTATCTAGTATGGGAGGACAGGAACGCTTCAACGAACGTCCCCGAACATCAAGAGACAACGCATCTCTGCATCATTGTGTAACAAGTCACCTTGTGAATTAACTCACTTTCTCATAACATTGGACATGTTACCCCATGCCAGGATAGTCTTTCATAAAACACTGCCGTCTTCCCACTGCTGTCCTAAAAAATAAAATAAAATGAGCTTCTCCAGGAGCGCAAATTGCAGGTTGCCCACGGAGGTGAGTTACTGAAAGGTGGCCAAAGCGTTCTGGGCGTGGTGATCGCCGATTGGTCACACTCCAAGGGGAACACCGCTGATGAGCAAAGTGGCCGGCCAATCACGGGTAGGGGGCGTGTGTCCCCCGGGGCAGCCCCATCACTGATTGGTCGAGAATATTCAAAAAATGTGGCTGCGCAGACACTGCTGGTGTGAGCATTCATTTCACTGCAACACTCGAGCAGCGAAAGTGAATGCTCTCTCTTTATTAATATCTGTCGGTCTGTTAAGGAAAGTAGAGATATGTTCTCCTTTACCTGAGCTAAACTGAAATGAGATGTGCCAAACTGTGAGTCGAGTTTAATTTGTAGTGGGGAAGCGGCTTAAAAGCGTTCCCTCACGACATGGCCAAAACCTATCAAATATTTTCCTCCATTTCTAGGCTGTAGAACAAGCTTCTTTCCCCTTCAACTTGTCTGGTTGGTTTCAATAACACCAAAAAAATGAATGCATCACACGTCAACAAACTTCAAGCTTATCCTGGTGAGTAAAGTAAGTCCTAAGTTCATGGTAGAAATGTAAAAAAATATGTCCCCGGAACATACCCACTCTGCAAACCTTTGGGATGTATGATACAGGTAGATTCATGGTTTGGGTCTAATTCAAAGAATTGATTAGGAGCAGTCTGTACCGGGGCGTCCAGTGGAGAGTTGTCTGTAGTGCCTGGTGTGGTGGCCAGAGAGCTGGACTCCTCTAAGTCACTGAGATCCTCCCTGGACGTAGTTTTGGAGTTGGGCTCCAGGCCACTGTCGGCTGTTGAGGGGCTGGACACAAGAGAAGCAGTGCTCTCCGACGTGGGCAAGCCAACAGCTGGCTCTATGAAGGGCACTCCACCTGAAGGGGAGGGCACCCGTTATAAATGTATGGCTGGTATGATTAAACGCCTCGATTCATTGATAATAAACTAGAAGCACTCATTGCAAACCTGCGCCGTAGTGGTACAAAAAAAATCTGCAGTATGTGCAAGCCATTATCAATGCAAGTGCTCGTACATAGTGTAGTAGCCTCGTAGAGTAGTACGCCCATGCATCGCACATTTGTAATAGTAAGGTAGCTGATGCTGTTGGACCTAACCATTCACTCAGATTTTCACATGGAAACGTCTCATTGACCACACTGTGCACTAACCAGGTAAGGAACTTTTCATCCATCTATCTGTAGGCATTGGTGATTAAGTACGATTATGTTGCTTGGTGCAGGCACGGGAGTCACAGCCACGTGGCGTGAAGTCACTACGAAGAACGAGGATCGTTCACCCATTCATAATAATGAAGTTAGACTATTATGTTACTTATAGGCTAAAGAAATGCACCAAAATTGAATCACTTCTTGCTTTTGTTATTTCCAAAAACTAAATATTGGTAAACAATAAATAACAAATCTTGGCGAATTGAGTATTTTTTTTTAAAGTACTGAAATTCAAGTAGTTTTTTGTGCAGTATAGCTTGGATGGAGTTTACCACCCACTTTGGGCTGCATTCCCAAGCAATGCAACTCCGGGAAGACCACGCCATGGCGCAGCGAAGACGACACTGGCCTCACATCATCCGCGGGATGACCGAGTCGCGCACTGCGAGCCAGGCTTGCGGAAAACGTCCGCAAGACCGCGGGGACAAGCACACCGGCATAATTTCACGTGTTGTTGACGCCAAGATCAGAGAGAGAGAGAAAGAGAGGGGGAAGGAAGGTGGGGGTGGAGTCTTCAGGTGGTGGGTTGATCCACTTCACCACGGTTTGAAGGGGTGGAAGAGCAGGCTTGTGGGAGATTACAATTCCAACTGGGAAGAGGACACCTAACGATTACTCGCACTCGACTAATCGATGACCAAATTCGTCGGCAACGAATTTGGTCATCGATTATCATCAATTAATCGGTTACAGCTCTAGATGTAAACAATGAATGGACATGTAGTTTGAAACGGTGCCTTTGATATCACTGGCCGAACTCCAGTCGGGATTTAGTTTAAAATCTAAATAGTGAAGGTCTGATTACTGATCAGTCTTCCACACACTCTCCGCAGAGCTTAGTCTTTTTTTTCCGTTGTCGGCGCTGTTTTTAATTTGTCGGAAACGAATGGATTAGTCAACGATTAGTTGATTAATCGCTGCAGCCCTAATTTGTACTTCGTTACTTTGCACATCTGCTCCCCATACACCTGTTCATCTCTGATTCACTAAACATTTGCATCACTCCTTGTTCTTACATTCTGCACTTTGTGCAGCAGAATTAGGGTGGATTGCCGTGATGTGGGCCATTTTTTTTGCAACTTCCTAATGCAGGGCAGTCAGTTAAACAGTTGAACGTAATGTTCGATACATTACCATAGTTTGCTTTTACCATAGTTTCACTGACATTTATTACTTTATAGTGGAGCTAGAGCCACTGGAGCTTAGGCGGCCACTTTAGGCAGTGGCCCACTTTGGGGCAATCCACCCTCTTTGAGAAAGCGAGCCAAATTCACCATTTCTTCCATGTATGGATTTTTGTGGGTGTTTTTCTCCCACTGTTTGTATCAGTGACATATTTCACAGAAACATTTTGAGTGGCACCCTTTGGTCCCTGGAGTCTGTCCATTTTGTTGTGGTATGGTTTGGAGGACTGATGCCCCTGCAGGCATCATGGACCCCTTGAAAGGGGTCAGTGAAGGAGAGGGGGAGGGGGTGATGGTGGAGGACATTCAGGTGGCAGTGATGCATTGTGGGGGTGGAAACTGGGTCTGCTGGACCCGGGAGCCGAGCTGGTGCAGAGAACAGGAGTGGGGGATTCTCGTCTGGGCAGAACAAAGGCAAGGTGATTTATTAATACCACCCTCCAATCACACACTCCCCAACAACATCAGCAAACAAGCCAGTACAGAACGTTTCTGCGGTCTCGTGTATGGAAATATTCTTTTTTGTTACGTTATTTTTTCGGACGTCAGCACAATTTTTCATCTTATATTATATGACTTATCTCATATTGGATAGGATTAGTCAGGAACTGGGTTGAAGAGATAGACATCGGGGGTAGATACAGCATCATTAACATGAATGGGAACATGCTAGGTGTCCATAACCACTCTGCCAACGACATCCCTTGGAAATTATTTTAACGATCAGTCATTTTCACAGATGGCTAATAAATTAATATTTATTTTCCTTATAAATTGTAATGATTATCAACCAAAATTATTTTATAATTGGTATCGTATTTCGCTGTTGTTTTGTTGTGATTTATGGGTGCGCCTCACTGTCCATTCTATAGTTGGATGCCTTTTTTCCATTTCTCTGCTGGAGCTGGGTTCGGTTTTGTTCGTGTTGCCATACCATATCGCCTTTATCAGAAAGAAGTTCCATCTCAGTCATGTAAAGCTTGTCTCCCCATTTACATGGTACCAAAAAGCATAAATATATTCTGCTATATAGGTGGATCCGACTATATACTATACACCTCCATAGAACCGCTTCAAGTGGATCGGAACACAATTTGTAGTGGATTAAACAAGGTGGTCTACGGCGCTCGGTGTATGTGTATGGGCTATCGGAATAAACAGGAGACCGCTCCATGGCGTGCAACACCTGCACACACATAAGCCGCCTGCCGATGGAGACCCTGCGACCACCAATCACCAGCATCTCCACGCGTCGCGCCAACAAAGCAACGGTGAAGCGCGCAAGAGCCATTGGGAATGACATTGTGACATCACCGGTGGAAGCCTGCTGCAACGAGAGGAGCAGCACCTCCTCCTGTCAGGCGGAGGTGCATGAATACACGTGAAGTTGTTTACATTCCTTGTTTACATTCCTGCAAGCGCTGCTAAATGCTGACGTGCCCGGGAATCGCTGCGTTAAAGGCTGTGGAGCATCACCGCGGTACATTTTTTTCGTTTGCTGGCCGCAATCCAACAAGACGGAAAGACGCCGTCTTCATGGCTTCTGCTGGACGATAACACCATTGTCTGCATTCCGGACGGGACGAGGGTGTGTTCGCTACATTTCCATTCATGTTACCTAAAAATTTGTCCAATGAGTATCTAGTAATAATAGTATTTCAGTGCTGCGTTTCCTTCGCACCGAGTTGGTGCGTCCGAGATGCCTCACAACGCTGCGTGTAGAACCACGTGACCGCGTAAGGACCAACGGGGTGGCAGCATTATCTCGGAGGCTCCAACTTGAAGCTTAACGGAACATGTAGGTGCGCGCAGCTGCACCGGTCGACATGTGAACGGGGAGCGTCTTTTGAGATTGGAGGCCACTCCTACTACCTATAATGAGCGCGTGCACAACCAGTGCGATACGTTTGGAAGAGACTCGAACACAAGTCATGTGATCGCTCGATCCTAATCCTCCGGCGGAACGCACTGGCCGGGTCTTTCTCTCTTTGATGGCTTCATAGGATGTATTCTGGCAAGAGCCGCTTGGTAAGTGTTCATGTATCAGGTGAAGCGGATTATATTTGCCTAAATTTAATCAGATCCAAAAAAGTGCCATGTAAACGGGGCTACTGTGATCACAAATTATCATTGACGAGCTCTGCCTCCATGTCTTCATTGCCCTCCATTACCCCGAGCGACGCAGCAATTATGACAATGTGTTTAGAGACTGAAGGAGAGAGCAGGAAAAAGATGTTCCCCTTCGGGACAAAGCACGCCGACAAGTAGATAATTATCAACAAAATAAGATGAGGCAAGTTCAACAAATAGGGGGTACAACACCTTATTGTATTTTGCATAATGTGATGATTTCTTGCCTGGCCTCGAGCCAGTTATTATACCGAGCTCCTCTGAGCTAACTCAATCATTCCATAACACTCAGAAAAATGATGTAAGGTGATTGCAATCCAGGTAGCAGTGGTGTGGCAGTTAGCGCCACGCACTGTAGGGCCAATGGACAACCAAAGCTGTCACACGTCAGATGAGAGATTTCCACATTACCTACCCTGCTTCGATCACCGTTTTGCATAAATATTGATGAAGTACAGTCAAAATCCGACTTGAAGTCACTCACAACCGCAACAGGCAGCGGCTCTGGTCGACCGTTGCGTAGGACTGCTGGTGATTGCAGGGTGGCCGCACGGTCTACGGGCGTCGCGCACCATGGAGCGATTTCTTTATTCCGATTGCCCGCATACTTGGAAACTTTCGCTGTATAAGCGGATCACCACCCGGCACAGATCAACTCTTTTAATCTGCTTCAAATTGTATTCCAATCCACTTGAAGCGGATCCGTGAAAGTGTATAAATGAGCACTTTTGAATCGGATGCACTTATAAGCGGATTACATTTAGGCTTTTTGGTACCATGTAAACAGGGCTATTGACACAAAAGTGAATTTCTATCTACTAAAGTCCCTTTTCCACCTCTATTCCAGTGTTTCTCAAACTTTTCAACAGGGCTGCGAACCGGTTTAAGGAACGAAAATGAAAACCGGAATTTTATGGAATTTTCATAGGAACGGAAACGGAAATGCCGTCCACTTTCACTGTCAGGCATCCCCGTGAATCTGGGGCTCCCTTGTGGACAAACAAGGAAGCAAATATAATGCCGTTTATTGACGTTAATACAGTTTCACTGAAGTTTCAAAGTCCACCAAATATATTCTGTATAAACAATATCTAAGCATTGTACAATATAAGGAACGAACATTTTTTACGTTATGAACCAGTACAGGACCGATATTTTGGTGACGGAACGGTTCCGAGAACGAAAATGTTAAACATAGGTCTGCCTGAACCGTTTGGAACGGAACCTTTTAAAAATAATTTCGTTTTCAGACGAGAGTACCACCTGAGAAAATATTTAGCCGTCCAACCGTCCAAGTACCACCATGATGACCAATTTTAAAATATTGCCATATATGCCTTCTCAATTAGCTTTAAATAGACAGGATCCACAGTGTGTGCCAAGGTTTGCTTTTTTTTGTTACTCTCCATGTTTCAAGGAAGATGTGGGCAGTCGCTGTGTGTTGTGTGCAATGCTTGTTGGTGCTGTCCATGGTGCTAAACAGCTCTTGTCTGAATTATCCATTTGAAAAGTCTCTACACTACAATGTATACATTTCTACCTGCGCCGGGGTGGAGCCCACGGAGTGCAGTTTATGTTTTCACCCGCGTCGGATTGTCCCCTCGATAACTGAAAAAGTTCTGGATGAAAGTTGTTGGAAATGACAAAAGAAAGAAGTGACTAAATTTTGGTGCATTTCTGTAGCCTATAAGTAACATTGCTCTGCATGAAAAGTGCTATATAAATAAAGTTTGATTTTATATTAACGGGTGAACGAACGCCGTTCGCGTTCTTTGTTGTGACGTCACGCGGGTCTCCCGCAGCTGTGACTGAGGCGCATTAGTCTCCCAAACGGCTGATGCCATTTTTGACCGGCGGTGCCATTTCCGAACGTTTCCCATCGCGTTCAGAATTAAAACATGGCGGATGCGCAACAGCAACTTACGGTTGTCTGCTCCCAAGCTATGCATCAGCTTGTATAGCGCAGCGGCAGCACGCCTGACTCTTATGCCAACGCCCCGAGTTCGAATAACGTCACAAGCACTTCTTCGCGTCTTTTTTTTTAACCTGCAAATTGCACATTTTTTGCTTTTTAAATTTTTGGTTACATTAGGTTTAGGGGTTAGGTTTAGGGGTTAGGTTTAGGGGTTAGACAACGGTTTGCAATCTCTTGAGTACTTCCAGTTATTCAGTACAACTTTCATGTACTACGACACGAGTGAAGTTGACTTATTCACTGCAGCGCTGGCAATCTAGGGTATCAGAGTGTCTTTAAATATCTTGTAAGTCCTGCCGTTAGACGTAACTTATCTGTGGCTGAGCGGTTAAGAGAACCGTTTTTGATCCTTGGGTTTCAGGTTAAAATCTCGGCCACACACACTTTTACTATATATGCACACACTCTACTTAGCAATTGGACTAATGTAATGTTAATGTTGCATTTAAGATGTAGAATGTATTTAACATGTTGCCACAATTAAATCCTAACAATATTTAATATTGGGCCACGGGCAAAAGCAAAAGTCGGCGCCTCTGCCTTGAAACATGGAGAGTGGCATAAAACAAGTTCCAAGCAAACCTTCACACACATTGGTGCGTTTTCTCCCACACATCTTTCTTTGGCACGGGAAACATGTATAGCTATATTTTATGGCGGTACTCAGGTGGGACTCAGTATGAGAATTTTGAGAACCACTGGTTTTGCGCCATGCCTGCGAGAAGGGGAAGTGACCCTGTGGAAACAACTACAGCAGCACAATGCAGTGTAGAGTAGTTCCTCGCAGAGCAGCACTCTCATTTTGGGAAAGCGAGGTACGGGCCTGTTGATCCTCAGTGGTACACCATAACTCCCACTCGATGGTAACAGTTGCTATTCTGAATGCAGGACATGAGCTCTAAGCCATATCTCACTGTCGGCTCAGTAGAGGACTTGCTGAATCAGCAGATGGCATCAGAGTCTGCTGGTTAATCTACTGGTGGACTGAGGAACTGTGCATCTATTTTATGTTATCTTTGCTGTCATTTTATTCTTATTATTATTACCTGAGCTGGGGCGGAGCCTGCGGAGCACGTTATGTTTTCATGGTTGAGCATGGATATGGATTAAATTTTGCAGAGTTGTTGGAAATGACGAAAGAAAGAAGTGAATTTTGGTGCATTTCTGTAGCCTACAAGTAACATTGTTCTGCATGAAAAGTGCTATGTAAATAAACTTTGATTTGATATTAACGGATGAACGAACGCCTGTTCTCCGTAATGGCGTCACGCTGCGTGGCTGCATCTCACGCACCTCACGCACCTGTGCCGAGCACACGGCGAGCACACACACACACACACGTGTCCGTGTCTTCAACAACACTGAACAGCACCGACACCTACAGATAGATGGATGGATAGTTCCTTAACTGGTTAGTGCACGGTGGGGTCAATGAGACGTTTCCATGTTAAAAGTATGAGTGATTGATTAGGTCCAACAGTGTGACGTTAGCTATGTTACAAACGCGAGCACGCATGTTTAACATGCCATCTGAAGAGTGCAAATCGCCACAGCGTCGCACATTACTTGACGTTATGCTATGCAACATCTAGCGATGTGCAAAGCGTGGACTATGCGTTGGTTCTGGCTCGCCAGGTACTACTATATGAGCACTTGCACTGATAATGGCTTGCGACACATACTGCTGGCACTAAAAGTACTTTTTTTGTACCACTACGGTGCAGGTTTGCAATCTCGTGTTTCTAGTTACTATTATTATTATTATTATTATTATTATTATTTATCTATTCCAGGCCTGCAATCTGGAAGCACGTTTTTTACAGAGCAAAACTGGAGTGTGTGAAGAGGAGTCAGGAAATGTTCATGGGTTGGCTTTAGGGATGATCTCAACAACATATATTTCTTGGGCAATCTTATTGGTTTGTTGGACATGTCTCATGACGATGCTTCATTTCATTGCATACTTTGGGTTCTTGGCACTTTGCTGGACTGTATGTGTGTATATGTAATGGGTGTAGAATGACACGATGGGGTGCTGCGGGACCCGAAATGCTCATGACTCTCTACTGCCCCCCACCCCCCGCTTCTTGTGATATTGCTCTCGCCCAGAGCTTACCGGCTTGCTAAGGTCTTGGCCAACGGACGAACTGAAACCGGATGAAAGTGTCCGTTTCTGTTGCTATGAATGGGCCCTAAATCTGTAACTCCCGTTCGAGGCCACTATGGCACATGCTACCTGTAACATGTTTGTATCTCCTCAGCTTAACAAACATCTTATCTCGATTGATGGCAAACCCATACGACGATTCACAGAATTTGTGTACCTTGGCCACAAATGATCAGCCTCAAAGGACGGCTCCGCAGCTGTAAAACATAGAATAGCGCTAGACTAGGCAGCATTTGGAAAAAAACAAATAACTCCTTACGTCAAAACGAATTCCGCTCCACATTAAAGCCAAAATCTACAATACACACATCCTGCCTGTAGTATTATACAGCCTTGAATATGTAAACTGGACCACAAAGTTGAACAGTATAATCGAAAACCACATCATGTGATGGATGACAGGACTTTTAGACCACATATAGAACTCCGTAGACTAACCTCACTCAAACGAATAACGACAATAATCAAAAGCAGAACCCTTAAATTCTACGGACACATCAAGCGATCCCAAACAGGTCTGACAAAACTCTGCCTTAAAGGATTAGTGGTCGACAATAGAAGCAGAGGAGGACAACCCAAAAGATGACGTGACAACATCTAGGAATGGTCAGGACTTGACCTGACAACCCTCAACAGAATCACACTGGACCGGAGCCTCTAGACGAAGCTGACCCATGTCGGTGGACAGTCTGCTACAAGCGGAGACAATGAACTATGAGCTTAACAAAGTAAATTCCCCTTGGGAAGGAATTACTATTGTCCAGACCCTATCCGGCTGTGTGTGTGCGCGCGTGTGTGTGTGTATGTATGTGTGATATGTGGAAGATCAGGCACGCATGGAGAGAATTGACATTAATTAAGACGCTGTCATTGCTCGCTGTTCACACTCGAACACCGAAATCTCCCCCACCAGCTTGGCCTTCTAGCACTATGCTAATGTTCTAATTGGGCGCATGTTTATACCGCCACTGCCCATAATGATGTGATGTGTACAGAAATATATGAATGTGTGTTATTCAATATTGTGTAATGAGGGGGTTGTTGTTGCCAGGCCGGTATAGGATGATGACAACGGTGTAAAGCCGTCAGACCGTGCAATCATTAGAACATAGCCGTGCAAGCTCAAATGGAGCTGGTGTTGTCATGGTTGGGTGGCAAGAGAGGAATAGGTAACACACTCATAATATACGCACACACACCAGAGGAATAGGTAACACACTCATAATATAGACACACACACCAGAGGAATAGGTAACACACTCATAATATAGACACACACACACACCAGAGGAATAGGTAACACACTCATAATATACACACACACACCAGAGGAATAGATAACACACTCATAATATACACTCACTCCAGAGGAATAGGTAACACACTCATAATATACACACACACACACCAGAGGAATAGGTAACACACTCCTAATATAGACACACACACACCAGAGGAATAGGTAACACACTCCTAATATAGACACACACAAGAGAGGAATAGGTAACACACTCATAATATACACACACACACCAGAGGAATAGGTAACACACTCATAATATACACTCACACCAGAGGAATAGGTAACACACTCATAATATACACTCACACCAGAGGAATAGGTAACACACTCATAATATACACTCACACCAGAGGAATAGGTAACACACTCATAATATACACACACACACACGAGGAATAGGTAACACACTCATAATATACACACACACCAGAGGAATAGGTAACACACTCATAATATACACTCACACCAGAGGAATAGGTAACACACTCCTAATAAAGACACACACAAGAGAGGAATCGGTAACACACTCATAATATACACACACACAAGAGGAATAGGTAACACACTCCTAATATAGACACACACACAAGAGAGGAATAGGTAACACACTCATAATATACACACACACACCAGAGGAATAGGTAGCACACTCATAATATACACACACAAGAGGAATAGGTAACACACTCCTAATATAGACACACACACAAGAGAGGAATAGGTAACACACTCATAATATACACACACACCAGAGGAATAGGTAACACCCTCATAATATACACACACACACAAGAGAGGAATAGGTAACACACTCCTAATATACACACACACCAGAGGAATAGGTAGCACACTCCTAATATAGACACACACACAAGAGAGGAATAGGTAACAC
>OMKY01218600.1:0-15315 GCA_900302395.1 Bregmaceros cantori | reverse complement strand
GTTAAACTGATTAGAGCTGTCCAAGGTACTGAATTCTATGCCAAATTCCGTAGCGCAGGGGTGCCTGACTGACACTTTTTTAAAAAAATGGCGTGTTTAAAATGAAAGGTTTGATGGATTTTTTTCCAGTTATTATTTATGTTATTATTGTTATTATATATTACCAGCTTGCATACCATTTAACATCATATTGAACAAAAGACAAACGTGGTCACCTTTCTGGGGATTCACCGTGCAGGGTCAGCATTCAGCTTGGAAGTACGTTTTCAAGCTTCCCAAAACTTTTTGATTTTTGAAATTGGATCACACATGTTAAGTCATGTGTCTATTTTACATGGTAATAAATATTTGTTCAATTAAAGTAGAAAAAAAGTTTTTCCTCGATATCTACTTGCTTGTCAGATGTCGACTTCAATCTACCGTCTTATTTTTTTTTTTTTGTAATTTTATTTCCATCAATTCCCAGACTACAGGGGCTTTTTGTAGTTGCAAGATCTCTATTGAAATACGAGAGGGCGTTTTTGACATAAACACTAAGCAGACATTCTCTCATGAAATGTGTAACCTCTGCTCCTCACATCTGCTCCTCTTTTCAACTAAATTGCGATTTGAGATTGCTCAGAGCTATGGAAAGCCCAGAGCCAGAGGTCTGTTTTGTTGATTCAAATGTATCCATACCAAAATCCCACATTAGCCCCGTTTACGTGGACACTTTTTTGGATCTGAATAACTTTAAGCAGATCAAATATAATCCGCTTCACCTGTATACATGGACACTTACCAATTAGATCCATATTCACGGCACGCTTACATGGCTTACATGAGTATTTTGAATAGGAAAAAACTGTGAACACTGCACAGCAGGGAGTGCCGGCGGAGTCGGGCGCGGACCTCCTGGGTTTGCAGATCCCCCTTCTCCGGTCGGTCGTGTGAGGGCGGCGATCCTTCGCTTGTTCCCCTCGCCCCCTCGCTCGCAGACCAGGCTTCGGCCCGGAGTGGTGTGTCGCAGACGGGAGGCCGCGCAACTCCAAGGCGGGGAGAGCTAAAGTGTCCGGGCTCAGATTCACGCGTGGCGGACCCGACAAGTCCACGAGTGATATCAGTGTGCGGATCGCCGACCGGCATAAATGTATTCCGCTTCAAAATGTATTCCGATCCACTTGAAGCGGTGTATACATGTGCACATTTTCAAGGCTTTCCAGGCTAGGGATACCCCTTCCAAACTACTCATTCCCTGGTCCAGAAGGCTGGTCTTGGTGCCATATATTGCACGTCGTCATCTGGTAGTTGAAGTGGGCTGCCCTGCTGTGCAACTGCTGCGCGACCATGAGCTCACTCGATAAGACATTTTACTCTTGCCAACATGCTATGCTCTGGATTCAGGGCATCGCTTCTGCCAACTGGCCACCGTTGAATACATGTTGTTCCCATTTGTACCCATATGCTGTGAAAACACCTACACACACAAAAAAATCCATCTGCCCCAATGTTACATAGATTTATGTCTTTATATTTGAATAGATGGATAGTATAGGGGTGTAACAAACTACCGCAGCTGTCAGCCATGGTGGTCTAGAAGATGATGAATGAATGAAGTGACACGTCATTCATGAATCATGATGAAGCTATGTGGTTAAATTAGAACCAGCTTTTTGCCATTTCCACATACACAGCAGTACCCACTACCCTCACATGGAATTTAGGTTGCGCACAATATACTCAATGGTGATCACACGCACATGGACAGGAGGCTAGAAAAGTAACAATTACATTCATAACAATACAATTACAGTATAGGGGGTGTTTTTCTATGTTGGTCTAACATAATAAATACACACAGCTAGGGCTGCAACTAACAATTATTTTGATAATCGATTAATCAGCCAATTTTTCTATCTATTAATCGGTTAATTTTTCCTTTAAAATTGGTACGATTATTAGCATTAATTACGATTATGAAACATTATTAAAAGTTTGCAATGTTAATATTACAAACTCTTTGCTATTTCACTATCTCCATTTTATAGTAATAGCATGAAAGAGCCTACTCTTACAGGCTAAATTATAACATTGGGCATTCACGTAAGGTTATGTGTTGTCTTTATTGCATTAGGGCCTTGACACTGGAAAATAGCATTGGGAACAACCAGGGATTGAAAACGGAATTATTTTGTAAAAGTTCAGTTCCGAACGGTTCAGGCACGCCTATGTTTAACGTTTTCGTTCTCGGAACCGTTTGTTCTTAAAGTTCCTTAGATTGTGCAATATAAAGTTTAGATATAGTTTTACAAATAATATTTGGTGGACTTTCAAACTTCCGTGTAACTGTATTAACGCCATTACATTTCTTCCTCGTTTGTCCACAAGATGGAGCCCCAGATGCATGGGGCTTGATGACTGACAGTGAAAGTTGGATGGATGCACAACTGGAAATAGTCTCCCAGACAAAGGATATGTTCAAATATATAGAGAACAGAAAAAAAACGTTTTTAACCGGTTTTGTAGATTTCATAATGTTCCGTTTCTGTTCCGCAATAGTTGAAGAAATCTTTTTTCGTTTCCGTTTCCGCTCCTCATAGAATTCTTCAAAATTCCGTTCATTTTCGGTTTTCGTTCCTTGAACAGGTTCGGAGCCCTGGGAACAACATATATTCAACACGTTTGAGCGGAGAATAGGCCAAACCATGAAATGATTAATCACTGCCGATTAATTGACTATCAAATTAGTTGTTACTATCGATTATTTCAGCAATCAATTATCATCGACTAATCGGTTTGCATCTCTACACACAGCAAAGTCCATTGTGATTTGAAGTAATAAACTGTCATCATCCTCAGCTTTTGTAGTGCTGTGGAGAAATGTCATCATGGAACCGCACATCAAAACATGGTTGCCATGCAAATAGGCTTCATCCATATCACATGTCGCCACGGTGTGTCCTTCAAGCCCTGAGGCTCATTGCAAACATTCTCACGCCACGGCTCTAAGCGAGTGTCACGGTGAACGGGGCGAGCCGTTGACGGCCATTAGCGAGAAGTGGTGCTTGTGACGTCTCTGGTCACGGTGGCGAAGACGCGGAACGGTTGGAAACATGAATCCGTTTTTTAGCGCTGAATAGCTCTGTGTTCACGTGCATGCTTGTATGTGTGTGTTCGTGCGTTTGGAATTGGAGGGGGGTTATTGGCTCTTCACAGGATGATTGAGTAGCCGGGCGACAATATTATTTTCTGAATTGGTTACGGGTCGTCTGTTAATATTTGGCAATGGCTTAATTGATTGTGCTGGCCTGACAATTTGCCGAAATAATCCCATGTAAAAGCTGTGAGCTTGTTTATGAAAGAGTGTCTTATTATTGTTGTCATATTCTTTTGGAGCCTCGCTATGGTCTGCAATTTTGTCACAGAATTCCCATTTATATTTTCACAGTCCTTATAGTGAGCGAGAGAGAAGGGGGGGGGGGGGAATAAATAACAACCTCTTGTCAGAGACGTGGCACGTTCATTGTTAGTTTAATTACAACCCCCACGCAATTACCACCCAACTCGGATGATAAAGTCGCTCATTATGGAACTATACAAATATTTAAACCGTGGCCTTTCCAACACTGCACTTCAAGTTGAATCGAGATGAGGGGAAAAAATGTCCAGGGTCCTCTAACTGCTGTCTGTCTGAGCGCCGTTATTAGTGGCAAGTACAGGAAAGCTGTTTCTGTCCGTACGGGTCTGTGTGTGTATATGTGTGCGCTCGCTCGCAAATAAGCATTTGTCTGAAGCAAAAGCCATTAGGGACCCCTACTGGTACGTCCGTACTCCTGTGGGAGGCCACATCAGATGCCGTGTTTGTGTTTTAATACAACGTGCGGTGAAGGGGGTCACCGAACTGCGTGTCCATGTGGCGAGTGATGAATGGTCCCTCCCACCCCCAACAGCACCCCACCCCAATACACACACGCACACATAACACATGCACACACATGCAACATGTGCACACATCCAAACACACACACAGATACACCTCAACATTGATTAAATTACGGCCGCCTTTCTCCACTCTCTCTTTCTCTCTCTGTCTTACATGCTGACACTTTACCTACACCATTCCTCCGCAAGGTCCCACAACCACATGTTCGCACGCACAGACACACATGCTATCACACATGTGTCGACATATACAAGATGGTGGCTTTCTTGTAGCAGCATGGCACTATCTGTACCTCTTCACGGTGTGTGCGCGGGCGTGTGTGGGCATCACCAAGTGGCTGACAGCTGGTGGTGCGAAGGGGCAACACATTCCTGATGGGGGGTGTCACCCAATACACCCAACGAGCGAGAGATCAGGGGTGCTCGTGAGGCCTGATGACCGTATCACTCCCTGCCGTGGTGGGTGGAGAGGTGTTTTTTTCGCGGTGGGGGAGTAAGGGTTGGTGGATGGTAAGGGAGGGAGGTCAGTGGAGGTCATGAAAAAGGCTCATGCAGGGCTCACCACACCTACGCACTTGTGCCAGAGCACTGAAATGCTGAAGTGCTCTATATTTCAGTAGACTTTGTAGTACTGTCTCAAATCAAACATTGGAAATGGTGCCAGCAAACGGACTACGTGACGTGTGTGTGTGTGTATGCCCTCGTCTGCAATGTCAACGTCATTCCATATCCGGTACGTAGGCAACATGGGGGCTGTTTAAAGCGTCAAATGTCCATTGGTCGCTCTGGACAGTATTAAAACCAGTGCACCAAGTGAGACGCGGTGATAGAAAGTATTCCCCCCAGCAAGTGTCATGGCTTCATGTCATAACTGATGTTTGTGATGACTGAGAGAGCTGCAAGTCTAATTTGAACTCAAAATTTGATTATTTTGCTCATAGGATATAAAAAGGCAAATCATCATATCCGATTTCCATTCAACTTGATTGACTGTGGCAGATTATTGATTCGGCATTTTATTACGGCAGGATTATGAATAATTTTGAATTGGGTGTGTGGTTATACATTACACATGTTTATTGGTGAAAATATTGATACAACATATTAATTGTACTAATTACTTACTTCGGAATCAGACTCATTTTATTGCTAGGTCCTGGATAAACACACATTTTACTTCGGACTCCAGAACAACCTGATACAGTAACCGGGGCTTTGAACCGGTTCAAGGAACGAAAACAAAAACTGGGAACCTTTTGTATTTTCCCGGGAACATAAACTAAACCGGAAATGTTATTATTTTCTATATTCTGGAACAGCAACACTTGTTTAAAAATAATGTTAACCAGTTTTATTTTGTTCCCCAAAGTTTTCGTTGAAACACGGCATGGTCTGTCCCATAGGGACTGCTCCGCCAGTCTCTGCTGTGGTGCGCCTTCCCTTCCCATTCTCACCCGTGACTAGGTGTTACAGCTCACAGGAACAAAACCAATCGTTCCAGGAACAATATTTTTTTGTTCTAACGAACCGATTGGGCAAAAATATTGGTTCAAAGCCCTGACACTAACAACATATAACACAACAAAGCAAAGCAGTAGTATTGGCAAAGCAAGCAGTAATAGTAATTCTACCTCCTACACATTTTAATACTCAGTACAAGGTAAACAAATATAGATCATAAAATACCAAGCACACGATCAATCGCGACCAGGAGTCTGGGGGCCGATGCACTACTATTCATATTGCAGCACCACTTGTGAAGTGGCTAGAGCTCCATTCTGAGTTCAGTAGTGAAACAGCCAGTGGGAAAAAGTGGGTCATTCCAAGGACAGAGGTTGCACAATTTTTTTTTTAAATGTTTTTTTCCAGCCCACTCAGGCTGTTTTTTCCAAGCTTTATTTATTAGGGTTAGCGTAAACTTGTGAAGATGAGGGGCAGACATGCGGGAAATACGTCGGTGGCGAGATTCGAACCACCGACTCACCTGCACACTTTTAAATCAAATTTTGATGATGAACTTCTTGGTTTTGAAGTGAATGGTTTAATTATATAGGGAATTGAGATTGAATCGGGAATCAACATTTTATGGACAAAAAAAAAACAAACCAAACAACCTTACGTGGAGGGAGCATATCCACAACGTCCACATATCACTACTGGGTGTTGTTTCTTTGACATGTTCGTTAGTTAATTTCTGTCTTTGTCAAAACATCCATCAGTTGCAGAGGGTAAAGAGAACTTTGCTGACTCTGAGCAGTGGAGACTAGCAGTTTGTTTACCACGCCTCTAATTGTAATTCAATTCCGTTGAACATGAAATAACCCTGTGATATGTAATTTCAAAGTAAATTGCCTCCTCATGCTCTCCCATTGTACATGAGAAACCCCTGCGAGCGTGTAAGTGGACATAATAGCGTAATAGCAGCCTTCCCCAACATTATTCCAAGTCACCCCTATGCAGCCAACGGCATGAACCAACCTGCTATATTTGCTAAAGCTGCCTGTTTAATCAACACACAACACATTATATAAGACAGCCTGTTTGCTCATCTCGGGGTTCCTGTCTTAAAATTAGACACTAAAATCTTAGGTCTTAAATGTCCACATTTTCATTGCAAGTCTAAAATATAATTTACTAAAGTCTTGGAATTTGAATTGAATTTGCTGGAAAATCGGAATTGGAAAAAAAAACGTGCCTGCTGCATTGTTCTTTCTACCATCTGTGTGCTGAAACACTAGTACTTTGGCTTGGTGTGTCCACTGCTGCGTCCTGTACATTTCAAGTGTCATGGGTAAATATAATTTTCAGATGAGTTGCCTCATATTTTTTGGGGTGGGCGGGTTTTGAATCTGGTCTATTTGTCTCCAAACATCCTGCAAGAATCCTGAAAACACATCATACGACATCTAGTACTTTGCCCTATTTGTGTACCATTTTGGGAAACAACCGTATTGCTGGATTCTATTTGTAGCCTTAAAACGCGGAGGGTCTGGAATGTAATGCTTTTTCGTGGGGCACCATGGCATGTTAATGCCATAACTTTTGAACAGATGGATTCGTCCCAGATTGTCCCAGATGTTAATGCTCTAGGATAGGTTCATGAACTGATTAGATTTTGGAGGCCAACATTCAAGATAGCTGAATTCTTGTTTGGTCCATATTTTCTGACCGGATGGATGTATTTGCCCTGATTTCTTTTAGCTTTGTTTTCATATTGTTTGTTGATTTTAAGCCTATAAATGGCACTGATCTCTCTCTCTTTCAGGTTCTTTTTTTTACAGCTCTAAAATTCACTATATCGGTTACATATCGGTTATCGGTATCAGTTCACCGGTCCAAATATCGGTTACCGGATATCGTCCAAAAACTCATATGGATCGGTCTCGTATTTACATAGATCAGTGCCATCTATAGGCTTAAAATCAACAAAAAATATGAAAACGAACAACATGAAAGCATTGTGTTTTGGGAATTTACCTCTAGCAGTTGGACACAACTCCATAGGCCTTGTTTTAGCTTTGTCACATATTGGCTCATTTTCCTCAGGCACATGTATGTTGCCAGATAATGTGAGGCTGGCAACTTTTCATTCCCCACAAAGCCACAGAGGGATTTTCACATTCTGCAGGTATTTTTAACACATTGGCAGTCATTTATTCTTGATAATTTTTCACTTCTTTCTTTCATCAGATATTCAGAAAAATTAATCCCATCTTTGTTTCTCTTTTTCTGGCTCAGGAGTAGAAGAATCATCAAACAATTCATAGTTACGTGTCCTAGTAATTTTTTGACTTTTTGGCTCATTCTGTTTATCACATCTCACTCTGCTGAACACATATTGCGGATGTCTCGCTGTGTCTGTGCGACCAGCGGCCAGCGACACCGCAGCATGCTGTTTCCTTTGCCAGGCGTGTCGCTGCGATAGTTGAGAACGTCTTTTTCCTGGTCGATTTGTCCAACTACAGTTTGAAATAAATCCCCTCACCCTCCATTAACAAATGTGTTGCATGCATACACACGTGTGTGTGAGTGCGAACGTGCCTGTGTGTGTTTTTCATCCGTCGAGTCGAGAGACTGGGGAAAGACAAATTGGAAATGGCCTTGCGCGTGCCGCACACAATAATTATAATAATAATAATAATATTAATAATGATAATAATAATGGTATAATTTTTTAAAAATTATTTTTCTGGCGTCAGCGCCGTTTCTCCATCTTTATTGGATAGGATTAGTCAGAAACTGGGTTGAAGAGATCGGGGGTAGACATTGCAGACAAGTCGGCGAGCGTAGTCGAACTCGCGGCACTGCGGACGCTGCGGTACACACAGCGCCACTAACATGAATGGGGTCGCGTTAGGTGCAGTGTCCATAACCACTCGGCCAACGCGGACCCCTTAATGATATAATTTTTAATTGTAACGATAATAATAATATTCATGGACATGGTCGAGGTAAAGTTTATTATCCCCACAGAGGAAACTTGAGTGATCAACATTATACATCTCTCCTGAAGGCAGGACATGAACACATAAAAACAAATAAACAAACAATACGCCTACAATGAAAACTTACAGTGTGTGTGTGAACAATTATCTCTGTCACTCTTTCTTTCTTGCCTTTTATTTAACAATAATAATACATACAACAATAATAACGATAATAATGCCGTACATTGTATAATGTAAATATCACAATAATCAGATCAATTTACAAAACGATAACACGGGTTGATGGTCAGCATGTTTTAATATCTCGTAAAATTTTGCCATAATTGAACACACACCACACCGAGGCCGCGCGACATGAATCAAAATTAAACTATGTTCTACTTGTTTTAGATTGCATCCCAGTCGTTAAACAGAACGTCAGAATACAACTGTGGCAAAACTATTTCGGGAACAAACCTGCGCTGGACCCGGAAAGCAACCAGTGATATAATCAAATTGCGGCCTCAGTGTAGTAGGTGTAATGAAGTAATGAACTGACATTGTGGGCATGACGCTTGAACGTGCATGTGAATAATGGCAATCTTATTGTTCAATTGTTGCCTTCGCCAAGGTTATGTTTTCAAGTTTGTTTGTTGGTTTGTTTTTTCATGATCAAAATTACTCAAAAAGTTATCTGCAAATTTTCATCACATTTGACCCTATGGCCTTGGCGCAGTTATGCGCTCTCTGTCTGCCTCACTTTATAGTGAAAAAATGAGCAAGTATTATAATCTAGCACTTTATAAGTAACTGGACTTTGCACCTGTTCCTGCAGCAAACAAATGACGACGTAATAGCAGCGTAGCCACTCGCGGCGAGGAAGTAATCGTTGCCATCTGTGTAGTTGCTAGTGTGTAAATTCGGTCCACTAATTTGTGTGTGATGCTGTGGTGCTCGGTGAGTGTAGTCGATAGACATGACCGCGCAGTGTGGGGTTTGGCATGCCAGGCTAGGCCGGGCTTGAGCCGTGGATTGAAATTAGTGGTGGAATGAAACAAAATGGAAACGCTGGCCCACAGCTCCACAGATCGAAGTATATTAATGGCCCAGTTCTGTCACTACCAAAAAGAGGTGTTCATTTGAAGTAAATGTCATTCTCGGACAAAATGTCATTCTCGCACGCAGATATCTAAGGTGAAAACTAAAAATCAATTCTTCCTTTTTCAGTTATAAAAACAAATGTCAATTCCTATCTCTATTAAACTTGCCATGAACTTTGTGTAACTCATATGTTTTTAATATCCTTTTGCAAATATGGGTCCGCAAAAGATGGCGAGGGTTGTATTAGTATTTAGTCTGCAAGTTCTCAACAGCTAAAAGCTAAACAAAATAAAATGAAAATTATATATTGACTTATCTTATTTTCTTCCTGAACAGCAAGACAATATATCCTCTATAGGGCAGTTGCACCAGCGGCCATATTGGTGTTTGTTTACACTCTGACTGTACTATAATGTTTATCTTTTCGAAATAGTTCTCTCTAGCCTCCTTTCCTAGCATTTCCCGGTATATCCTTTCTTACGCCGGGTTCCCACCAACGAATGCGTAGCGCACCGCAACGCAATTGTATCAGGGTGGCGTGCTCTCCTTTATTATGTTAATATATAAAGGTAAAGTACTTCATTTAGTCTCATATACATACGTGTACAGTGAAATTCTTCCTCCATATTTAAACCATTCCTGAGGAGCGGTGGACAGCCGCGACCAGGGGGCCAACTCCAGGCTCTGAGCCAGTGCATGCACTGGCCAGGGACACTGAATGGAGCAGATTCAACTAGATTATGCAGGGAAGAAGACCCACACTGTATATTTATTTTTATCAGCATATAGGCTACTATGGCAGCTCCAATCAGCTGTGGCGGCCGCATAATCACCACAGCTGGGCTTCTTTTGTCATGCACGCACACCCTGTTTATATGGTCAGAGCATATATATAAGGTAAAATAATATAAGATAATATAAGATACTTTATTTCGTCACACATACAAACATGTACAGTGAAATTCTTTCTCCGCATTTAACCCATCCCTGAAGAGCGGGGGGCAGCCGCGGCGCAGCGCCCGGGGACCAACTCCAGATCATGAGCCAGTGCCTTGGCCAGGGGCACTAACTGGAGCAGGTTAACTAGAACATGATCAGATCTATGTGTCTAACATATTCGGAATCGTCTCTAAATAGCCTACAGACTTATGTGTTTTTAAAATACATTTTAATATCCATTAAACTCCGACCTGCGTGCAGTGGCCGGTCAGCGGGATAGTTTCGTTTCATTCACCCCGCCACCTCTGCCTCACCACGCATGCAAAGAATCACGCATGCAAAGAATCACGCATGCAAAGAATCAACATGTAATAGAAAGTCCGTGTTGACAACTGGGTGAACCTGGCTGACTGTAGCTTGCCAGTTGCCAATCAGCAGCCACTGATCGCGCACACACACACACACACACACGTGCCCCCCGCGATTGGTGCTGTAAAAGAGCTGTGTCGAAAATAGCTCACTTGCTAGTGCACTCCACAGCCACGGCCAAGATTTCAGACACTAGAGTCGGTGCCGTCAAAATTGTTCTAACATATATAAAATGATAAAATAAGTAATTATAAAATTCAACAATCATCACAAAAATGTCAAAAGTACTTTAATTAATTTATAACTATGTGCTGTGATCGGTCGCTATTTACTTCTGCTGTGCCATGTTTTTGTAGCTTAGGTCATTTTTAAAATGTCTCGCAATGCATTATGAGTTATATTTCTTCGTCTAGGGTACATCGATGCTCACTACTTTTCGCGGTGCATTGTGGGTTACTTTGAGTGCATTATATAGCTCACGATACACATGGAGAATTCAGACAAACATGGAGTACGTCCCATATAGTGCACTATATAGGGAAGAGTGATTTCAGACACAGCCAAGAATCATGTAATTTACATTACATAATATTCACTTTACCTACTGAAAACAGTTGTGTGCTGTTTTTTGTGAACAATGACTACTTAGAACACTGCGTGTGAGTAATGGCACTTACCAAATGGCTATCAAATACTTGAATGGGACCTGCTAGTCTTAAATAATGCAGCAACACACATACGCTCAGATTTCTTGTTTACTGTTGGTTTTGTCTGCTGTCATTATGTTTACTTATGTCTAATGGAATGTATGCTGCGATGAATGAAAATGTGAGCAGAAACTACAGCAAATTGCTATCACACTGTGAAATAGCAATACATTATTGAATCTTGAATGTACAAGATCATTGCTTATAGCCAGGGTTACATAGATTACAGATTAAAAAAAACCTACTAAACTGTAGTCCGTTACAAAAACATTTAAAAATATGTAATATCTTTACAGTTGCACTTGCCTGAAATATAGGATAAGGGATTACATCCACTTTCACAATTTCCAAGGTCATTGATGTAAACTGCAAATGTGTATACAGGAGAATCCCTTTCAGGGACCGTGCCCACATTTGACATTTGACCCACAAGTCACACAGTCAAAGATATTTGCTCTGCCTTCTTTCAGCAGTGGTGGGTTAGTGACTTATCACTTCCAGTCCCAGGTCTCCCATTCACTTTCAAATTCCACTAATGATAATCTGTCCACCTTCATTGGGGTTTTCAATTAACTGCTATTATCTGAAAACCCTGTAAAACCGAGTGTGATTATCCCTATCTGACCATTCTTGGTTCTGCATATTACAAAATATTCATAGCATCAAATAACGGTCACACGACTTCAGGTCATCCCACTGCTCACCAATATCACCCACTACATTAAAAAGTAACATCAAAATGTCAATTGTGACATATTGCATTACTGTGCCAGTTCATCATATAAATAAATATGATACATTAGGAAAATGTATATGCTGGTGAAGCTGCCATAACACCCTGCACCTATTCTCTTGTTTTGAAAATTCTGCCAGTGTGGTTCTGCACCTTCTGCTAAGTAGTCAAAAGGGCGTCCAATTTTGACCGTTCAAGAGTGTGCCTCGTGGCACACTTATTTTTGTTACTTTTGAATTGGAACAGCACTATGGACTCAACAAAAGTATTCGAACTACTGAAGACAGTATTCAAAGTGCTGAAGTGCATGAATCGGAACTGACCCTGGCTACCACCTCAAGCTGCTTGTTCGATTTCTCATTAGGGATAGTAGTTTGGCATGGTCCTCACAATTTTGCATTCTTTTGACATAAGCACATCCACGGCCCTGGGAGTGTAAGCGATCTGAGCGGATGCCTTTTGATGACGGTTGTGTTTTTTGAAGAAGAGTCATAGAGGTGTGTGTGTGGGGGAGAACTCTGAAAGGTTCTGTTCTCATGCAGACCCCCCACCTCGAGGGCCCGTCTCCCGCTGTGGCAGATTGATATTTGTAATTTAAGGAAGCTGTCACCCGCCGGGGCCGGCCCCCACAGCTGAGAGCCATGCTCCGTTGATTAAATATGGTTTGTTTAGGAATAATCATCGCACTGCAGCGGCCGTAGATTAATTTGAAACATATTTGCTGAAGAGCGTGTGCTGTTCAATTATGCACGCAACCGACGCCATGTATGTATATGCACACAAATATACACACACACACACACACTAGCACAAACATTTCTGTTTATCGCGGCTTCTGCTGTATTATCTTTGTATATATGTTTATGTGTTCTTCAGCTGGTGCTGAATGTTACTCAGTAAGGCACCACGGATAACAAGCAATAATACAGTGGCATCTGTAGTTGCATTTTCATTTTATGGTGATGTTGGTCAGAGATGCACTGTTCCTTTCAAACAAGGATATGCATTAGCACTGGACTTAGAGAGCACACGACACTACTATACATTAGGGCTGGGCAATATTTTATTGCAATATACTTTTGCATATCGTTCAATCTCGATTTGATAATTGTTATTTTTTCAAGACTGTGGAACTGTGAAGTGACCCATAATCTCTTTCCCTCATGGGATTGAGGGAAAATAGTGAGAGAGATGGCACAAGCAAAAATCATCAGACACTCATAAGAAGTGAACTTGAGAATATCTTCGGCCAAGGTCTAGGGCTGCAAGTTACTAACAATTATCTTGCTAATCTATTAATCAAGGCAAAAAGAACCCTGTCTACCACTGTCTCTGTTAAGCCGGGCGTACACTGTGCAATTTTATTTTATTTTTTAATCGCTTCAAAAGCTGCTGCTCACACTGCGCGAGTGAAACGCAGGGTGCAGCTCCCTAGTTACCTGCTCACGCTATGCAGTCTGACTGCTGACACTACACGGCACGTCGCACACGGTCAGACCGTTTTGTAAGGAAGAATCACTGTATCAATTCTCCAATGAGAACTGGTGGGTTACCTTCATTCATTTCATTCATCCGAACGCTTTTTAATTCTATTACACTAGACAAAGTCCAGACACATTTTGCCACCTGCTGGACCGCTGGCATCATGACACCTGGAATGACAAGACCCTATGCGCTGAACTTTCGAACACTTGACGAGTTGACAATAAATTATAAGGAATGTGCAAAACTGTAAATATTTTAAAGTAATTTCATATATGTTTATTTAAGTTTTTCTGGGGATGGTAGCTGTACCTCTGTTGAATTACTTGTGCGCCTTTGCCTTATGACATTGTGTAAATATGAAATGAAAATAAATTCCGGCATCCGGCATCGTGTTGCCATGGCTACTGTTTTGTTGTTGTCTTCTCTCTTCCGCATCTATGTTTGCGCATGAGTAGTGTGACGTACTGAAGTGACGTACACTCCAAGACGCAGATGCAAGTACTTTACAATCACCGTCACCTGCAATATTGTAAATATTCAAAAGTGAAATTGCATACACTGCAAGTGGTGCAGTACCATTGTGTCCACCAGGACTTCACAGGGACTTCTGAACTGTTTTATTGACTGCACTCACCTATCTCTCTACATGTATTCAGATGGCAAAACATACTAGTTAGTCCCTGATAACTACATTTTTAAAATTCATTTAAAATTTAAAGTCATTACTTTTATGCCATATAAGTGATTCCACATAGATTACAGCCATTCTTGCAGAATTTTCATTTTTAGCAAACGATTTGCTATATTACATACAGATGGAAACTAGCCCCTGGGCTATAATCCTGCTCATTTACATATACATGTTATGTGTTCATCAATGTGTGGTGTCCTGATGAAATAAAGAAATGACAGGAAATTCTTAATATTTCCAAAGGTGCTAAATTGTGACACACAACAGCATTCAAACCGGATGGAGAGTATAAATCTATTGAGGCAACGTTAACTATGGACTACGTTATACTCTACAGCACAGAGCGTTAGGGTTAGTGTGAAGATTAGGGTTAGTATGAGTGCTAGCGGTTATCAGCAATGTGAATCTTAGGTCTTAGGGTTAAAGTCAGTTTAAAGTGATGATAAATGATGGTGTTTGGCATGTATGTGTTAAGAATTAATGACTTGATATGCATTTGCCAATGAAAATGCAGTTTGGTTTTTATTCATAGAGACACCACAGGGAGGCGTGGAAGAATGTATTGGACAAAAATGGACAACAATTGATAAATCAAAAAACATATTTTTTGGACTTATCTGTGGTGCCTAAAAGCAGTGACTCATAAACACACACACACACACACACACACACACACACCAATAAAATGGGTACCATTAACTCATAAAGATGTAAATTATTATTTTTTTAAAGCAACAGTTTACAGAAAAAGGTCACATATTTATGACTCTGTGTCAGCAGAATACTATGTGTACACACATGCACGCACACACACATCACCGTTCAATCATTCCAGTCCATCATCATCAAACTATTTCGGCGAAGAGAGGAGTTGTTTCTTTCCCCTTGGCAGCAATATCCCCTTCTCGTACTCCAGCCGAACCTCGCCTACCCCACCCTCCC
>OMKY01218586.1:6236-17952 GCA_900302395.1 Bregmaceros cantori | reverse complement strand
GGGAGGGTGACGCGGGCTCTGGGATTTTGTGTATGGCCTCGACGTTGGACTGCAGCGGGGCGATTCCCTCGGCTGAGAGGCCAAACCCCACAAAGTCTATGGCTGCTGCAGCAAAACAGCATTTCTCTGCGTTCAGCGTCAGGTGGTTCTATAAGAGCCTGTGCCACCCGTTGCAGGCGTCTGTTGTGAGTTCTTGATCAGCCGCATGCACCACTATGTCGTCCAGAAACACCGCCACACCGGGGATCCCCGCCAGGATGGTGGTCATCACCTTCTGGAAGCAACTTGGGGCGGAGCTTAGCCCAAAAGGCATCCTGGTGTATCGAAAGACCCCGGCGTGCGTGACAAAAGCTGTGAGGTCCCTGCTGGCTGGATGGAGGGGCACCTGTAGATAGCCCTGTCGTAGGTCGAGCTTTGTGAACACTGTCGAACCGTAGAAGAGGCTGTGAGCTCCTCTGAGGTGGGTAGCGGGTACCGATCGGGAATTACTGCTCTATTAACCATGCGGAGGTCCACCAGATTCTGATGCCTCCGACTTCTTCTTTGCAATGACAAGGTTGGAGATCCAGGGGGCAGCATCGACTTTTCAATGATCCCCATTTCCAGAAGGGACTCCAGTTCCCGGGTAACGTCGTCCCTAGGGCAAGGGGGATCGTCGTAAAGGCTGGATGACGGGCGACACCCCCGAGTTGACTAGAGGCCTGTGCGCGAAAGCAGTGAGGCAGCCCAGGCCATCAAACAGGGCTGGCCACTTCTGCTGCCAGGTTGAGTCAACGTGATGGATTGCAGCGCCGGCGCCGTCGGTGAGTGTGAACCCCAAACCGTGAAGAGGTCTAGGCCCAGAAGGTTAGCTCCCCTCCTGGCGATGTGGAACGGAAACGACGTTAGGTGCTTGGGCCCATAGTGGACTGGGAGCGCAGCACACCAAGCACGTCTATCTTGGAGCCGTCATAGCCGCCAAGCGCGGTCACAGGTTTCCAATGGCAGGTGGGAGAAGAACTTGTGGTACGTAGCCGCGTTGAGCAGAGACGCGGCTGCACCGTGTCCATCAACAATGGTAGTGTGACGTCCGCCAGACGCACAGTGCAAGTTTTAAACGGGGTCCGCCCACCAGACACATTCCTTATTTCTGTATAGTTTTTTTGAGTAGCCCGAGTTGCGGCGGTTTGTGGCGCAGCAGCCGGTGTAGAACGGCACATTTTGGCAAAATGGTTTTGTTTCAAACAGTTTTTGCATTTTTGACCTCTGGCAGGGCAGTGTTGGGCTTTAGCATTGTGTGAAGTGGAGCCGCAATTGCCGCACACCTCCGGGGGGTGGGGGCGCTTGTTTTTCCGCCTCTCTGCGTGCTGAACAGGGAAACCTGCCTCAGAGTGAAATTGGTCATCGTCCGACGCCGGTTGTGCGTTGTCATCAGTGTGATACGTGGGCTGGAGCCGTTGCGCAGGCTGGTCCACTAGGGGGCGCGTGCTCGCCATTAGAGTGGAGCACTCTGCAGCCGTCTCCCCTTGCACAGCTATATCAATGGCTCTGGCCAAAGTTAAAATGTCCGACTCAAGCAGCAGTCTCTCTCTCGTCTTCTCAGACAGCACTCCCTCAATGAACTGGTCTCTTATCATCTCTTCATGCAACGCCCCATACTCGCCCACGGTACCGGGGGATCGCCAGGTACCGCCAGGAAAGGTGCGGGCGGGGGCAGGGTCATCATATTATATTCAGCCATCCTCGTCGCAAATATGTACAGGAATGAAGGAGTTCGAGACCGGGAGTAGTAGAGGAACGTGCTTTTAGTGAGCAGTACCAGTCGGACTGAGAGCCCGGCCACACACAACACAAATCGAACATACCCACAGTTCCTGCTACTAGAACTTCAACGTAAAAGTCTCTAGTACCAACATAACAGGCACCTTTTTTGTGGTATCGAGAGTACCAGCACCCAGTATCGAACCAATACCATTTTTCCGATGCCGTACGGCGGAAACTGCCCGAATCTTGTCTAAATCTAGAATATGTAAATTAAATGTTTTTTGTGAAAAGATGTAAATAAAGTAAGTAAAACCCGCCCCCGGCAATGTCTAAAATATCTCTGCTCCTCTGTTTAAATAAAATGACCCGATTAAAAAAAAAAGGCCTTTTTCTCAAAAAGTGGTCAAGTGGAACAAAAAATATTAAATTCTTAATGTGTCATTTCTTTTCATAATTTTCCTCCACTACTATTAATCATGGAGTGCATGTAATAATTACCACCTTAACACCAGTAACTTCTTCCCAAGGGTTGGGAAGTAGTACCAACAGCATTTTTTTTTTCAAACAGTGGTATCGGTATCGACCAGATACTGCACAGCCAGGTATCGGTATCAGTACCAAAAAAAAAAAAAAAAAAGGTGTCGGTGAAACACTAGTAATGACACTTCTCAAAAAGTTCAAAAAGGTGGCTAAGTTTTGGTGTCACAACAAAAGAAAAAGAACACCATTGGTTATCAAAGATCTCCTTCATGGTTTAATAGACATTGTGCCACAAAAAGTCATGTCTGCAGCCACTTGAATCACGTGCTGAGATTACAAACTCAAAACATTTTAATGATGTCATTCACTTGGTTCTCTACAGAATTTGCAAATCACTTACATGTATGTATAAATATATACAGTTTATAGATTATATCTCGTAAGCTTGGGATGGTGGTCATCTTTTTCCCGGCTGTCGTGTGGTCGGTTCGAGAAACTTATAAGCAGAAGTATAAACAATGTGTCTCACGGTGTGATGCTCTTCAAATGTAGCGCATGCTGGGTTGCGGGGGCGGGGTTGAGAATTTTAAATCACGCAGCGGACGCAGTGTGCGCACGCACACACACACGCACCTGCATGGCGTGTGTGCATAAGACACTGCCTTGTTCTATCTTATAAAAATCAATTATCTAGGAATACGATCGGGCTGTCTAGTGCAGCCATTAATGGCGCGGGAGGGAGGGCGGGGGCGTATCAATGGAAGGGAAAGGGGAATTGCCGAACATCACAGTGCACCAAAGGCATACCATTGTGTAAAACTCTTGCCCAAAAGGCACTGGAAATTAATATTTATTTTGTAGAGGAAGGAGGGGGCGGGGCATGGCGGGTTGAATGGTGAATGTGGTCTGTGGTGGAGGCCACATTGTGTGTGTGAGAGATCTAATAGTGACATTTCCTCTACATGTCAATCGGTCATCTAAATGGAGGCAAATGTAGGAAACGCACACATTCGCTTTTCAAAATGACTGCATACCAGATGCAATAAGAGATATAGCGGGCGAGAGAGAGAAAGAGAGAGAGCGGGAGAGAGAACGAGAGAGAGGGTGGGAGGGGGCTCCTGCTAACGGCATAATGACACATGCTCATATGCGCCACATCTTAAATGTGCGGTACGGTCTTCCCCTCAGGTCCCACAAAGTCACCAAACAGCAAAACCAAAAAAAAAAACATTTAAAACATGGATTTACCCATGCCTAAAAAGGAGAGGATGGGGGAAGTAGGCAAAATGTGGGGAGATTTGCATTTAATTGGTATGCTTCACTTTTGACTGTTAAAAATGACCGTCTTCCGTTTCTCGAATTGTGAATATAATGTGAATTTAAAAGAAGAAAAAAAGATAAAATAACAAGGCCCTTGATGTTCCTCCAGGAGGGGGGAGTGGAGACTAACCGTGCTGTTGCTCAGACCGTGAGAGAAAGAACGAGGGCGGGATGGGGGGCACATTTGCACCTCACCCTGCCCCACTGTACACATTGCACTCATTTGCACAAATTCTTCTCTCGTCCACACCACATTTATTATTCCATTTCTTCTCCCTCCCCACCTTTCATTTGGGGGAAAACAGGAGGGCGGGCTACGCAGGTGGGAGATTGATCCCTGTGAAGCCTAACAGCGTTTTGAGATCCAGAGGGGGTCAGCGGGGGGAGGGGGGGTGTGCGGCACCGAGAGAAAGAGGGCATGGGGCCAAGTAGGGCATCATCGCCCTTCGCTGGGTGGTGGTCGAGAATGGGACGAGAGGACAATGTAGGGGGGGAAAGAAAAGGTCCCCTCAACAGCAGCCGCCGGAGGAGGTGTTGACAGGCTTGCTCTGGATCTTGACGTTGGATTTGTCTGCGCTACCGGCCGTGGCGCCGGGGCCCATCCTCTTCTTGATCTCTGCTGCCATGGTCATGAACGCTTGCTCCACGTTGGTGGCACTCTTGGCGCTCGTCTCCAGGAAGGGGATGCCCAAGTTGTCGGCAAATTCCTGCGGCAAGAAGAACATGGCAAGGTGAAGCGAAAGAGCATTTCCTTTCCTGGACCTTTCTCCACCAAAAAAGTGGAAAAAGGTCTTGAACATGGCATGGTGAAGGGAAAGAGCATTTCCATTCCTGGACCTTTCTCCACCAAAAAGTGGAACTATGTCATGAGCAGCAACGTGCACCTCTGACCCAACGTCGACGAACAACAACACAGATGGTACCGCAAAACAGACAGGAGACTAGAGTCTTCTTGACTTCACTAAAGGAATTACCAAAAATACATTTTGCCAACGTCGCAACAATTGTGGAAGAATGCATCATTATGCCAACTGTCATGTCAACATGCAGACGCGGCTCTCCAGGGCAGCTATTCTTAACTAGGACCTTCAAACGTCCGGTAGATGAACAGTCACACGTCCGATAGGCAGTAGGGCTGCAACTAACGATTATTTCAATAATCGCTTAGTTGACGATTAGTCGATTAATTGGTAGGATATTTTTCAAAAATCAACAATTATAAGAGATAACTTGTCAACTTGATATAGTCACAATGGTCTTGTTAAACAGCAAATGTGCCAACAATTAAGATAATTTTCTTCATATTCATAATTAATTTCACATTCGCGTTGCCCAAAAGGGGGTGTTGTAAGCATCCCCTAGTGCTGACAATAACAGCGATTACATTTCTTGCCAATCATTGATTATAAAATTAATCGGCAACTAATTTAATAATCGATTAATCGACTAATCGTTGCAGCCCTAATAGGCAGCGATTTTCCCCCCCGCAGGGTTTTTTTGGGCTAGCGTGTGTGAGAGAGGGCGGGTCCTTTGAGCACCTCGGAACGAAACAGTCAAGTTTTCAGTCAAGTCAAGTCTTCATTTTGTCAGGTAAGAAAATGACCGTTAAATAATCCAAGTTCACACTATGGCTTCGTTATTATTAAACATGCATGACAAGAAACAAACACTGCTGATATTTTATATATTTATAATTACATATTCATATGAAGAGAGTTTTGTAATAAAAACATCGACCCCGACAACGTTTTATTGCCAATTGTCATTAGACACATTTGTTAGCCAATTCAAAGATATAGTATGCAGTTTATCCACGGTATTCCAAATGCTACTACCATGTTATTTTGTTTTCCAATTAATTATTTGACAAATATTTATTTTTTATATTAGGGGTCCACGAGGAAGGTCCATTGCAGCAAATGCCATTGGCCATTTCATATTCACAATTTTACTTTTTGATATTTTAAAATGCTTTCCCCATAAAATATTGATTATATTATTTGCCTAATTAATAATATCAGCAGCACTCTTCAAGTAAAGGCATTTGATATTTTAAATGCTTTCCCCATAAAATATTGATTATATTATTTGCCTAATTAATAATATCAGCAGCACTCTTCAAGTAAAGGCATTTGGAGTATGAAAAAAAATAAAATCGTAATTTACTCAACCAACCTACTACTCAACTAACAAGAATCCCTCTCCATTCAATGTGTGCAGGATCTTTGCCCCCCCTTAATCGACAGCGATTAATCGCTTCACGGTTTGGCCTATTCTTCGCTCAAACGTGTTGAATATATGTTGTTCCCAATGCAATTTTTCCAGTGTCAAGGCTTTTATACAACAAAGACAACACGAAAGCTTGCGTGAAAGTCTAATATGTTGCAATTTAGCATGTACGAGTAGGCCCTTTTATGCTATTACTATAAAATTGAGATAGCGAAACAGCAAAATGTTTGTAATATTAATATTGCAAACTTTCATAATCATAATGAAGGCCAATAATCGCCCTGATTTCAAAGGAAAAATTAAGCGATTAATTGATTTAAATCGCCAGTAAAAATGGCTGATTTAATCGATGGTCAAAATAATGGTTAGTTGCAGCCCTAATGCATTTGTTCTGAAGTTCTACACAGAGAATCTATCAAGTCAAACTGAAGAAGCAAGAAATGATCCTGCTTTAAACCAAGTTAACATTCATGTTGCACCTCATGAAAGGAGGCGGTTGTGGCTCGCACACTCAACACAGCTGCACTCAACTGGTCCGACAACAATGACGTCGCTCATCAGCCAAGTCCGGGTTCTGGTTTGTCTAAGTACACGTCTCAAAGCGCATGTTTATGTTTGCTCCTGGGCTTACAGCAGCAAGTCTACGAGTGGAGCTGTATTGATCTCAGGTTCCCCCGATATTGCCAGTCTATTTCAGGCAGAGAAAACGTCCTGCAGTCACCAACAGCCTGGGGCATGCAAAGATTTCGTAAATGTTACACAGACATCCAGATACAAACTCCTGGGTTGAACAGTTTTTATTATTTTTAGTATGTGTGCTATATCATTACCTCAAGACAGCACCACACACACATACGGATTGTGCTAGACATCACAAACATGGCAAGAACAGCTTTTTTTCTTATTGTCTACCGAACAAATCCAGTTTTGAAACGTGCCACAGAAGCAGGGCTCCGAACCGGTTCAAGGAACGAAAACGAACAGAATTTTACAAGGAGCGGAAACAGAAACAGAAAAAGGTTTCTTCAACTGTTCCGGAACATTAGGAAATCCACAAAACCGGTTAAAAACTTTTGGGTTCTCTATATAGCGATTTGAAAAATTCCCATTGTGATGATCATGGCCACAAAAATTGCAATAGGCAATTTGATTCGGCCGTGTTGGTAACCACCAACTGCAGACAGAGGCCATCTGCCTTCTTCCTGCACGAACCACCGCAGTCCGCACCGTCTCGGCAGGCGGTGTTCTCTGGCTTCTCTTCGCATGGCGATGAATACGCGGTGGAACAGCTCATCACCTCCAGCATCAGCAGAGCGGACTCAGTCGCCGCTGCCAAGTTTACGATTTTTGACGACGTCACGACTTCTCAAAAACATGTACGATGCCAAATCGTGACGAAATTGGAATGATCGATAAAGGTGCACCAATCCGATCCTCAGATCGGTGGCCGATCAGACTTTTTCCCCCCCAAGGATCGGTAAATGAGTCGGGGAGCCAAATGACTGTTCTTTTTTATTTTGACTATTATTGAAATTGACAATTGTGCCAAATAGTTTGGGTACTACCAATTTTTGCAGGAATCAGAAACTGATTTTAACGATCGGCCGATCCCGAGTCCTGATTCAAAGGATCGGGATCGGAAGCAAAAAAACGTGGTCGGTGCACCCCTACAAATGGAAAACCGCGACACCCCTAATGCCATCATTGTGAATAATGACAATGGAATGGCCCTTACCCTGTCGTGGCAATAGAATTGTTGTGCTTCTCAGACACAACACCCCGACAAGGCTGAATGAATACTAATCATAATAGCAGATAGAATTCGTCAGCAACGCATGTCCTCACCTTGGCTGTGGTGTAGTCCACAACCTTTTTGGTGGTAAGGTCACACTTGTTCCCCACTAGCAGCTTGTTGACGTTTTCACTGGCGTAGCGATCAATCTCCTGCAACCATGTCTTCACGTTGTTGAACGACTCCTGAGCAGCACGGACAAACACAAGTGATCACGTCAGCTTATATACACATTTTTAATGAAGGCCTTCAACCCGACTTTAATGAAAGCAATGGGATGACGTCATGCACGCTGCGTCTACTTTACATTACAGTCTGTGGTTCAACATCACAAACCATATATGCATATAACATTGATTTCCATGAGGTGAAATGAGCAGTGAACAAGAGTGCAAGGATCACTACATGGCCGAATCTGATTGATGGAACATGTTTACTCTGAAAAGACGAGTGGTAGACTTAAAAAGTGGATCTCAAGCTGAAAAGGAAGCCATTGTTTCCCAGTTATCCTTTCCACAAAGCAGATACCATTAAAAGTCAAACGGGATGAAAAGAAATGCAGGTACCTGGTCTGTGACATCATACACCACTATAATTCCGTGGGCTCCTCTGTAGTAACTGGAGGTGATTGTGCGGAATCGTTCTTGACCGGCCGTGTCCCACTGTGAAGACGCAACAGGAACAGGTTGGGATTCTCCCAGGATAGACACATGCATCCTTCAGGCATACAACGGGGTGGAGTATTGACAGATATGGAGTAAACAGGACCATTATTAACATTACTGTGTATTCACACCAAACGCAAACTGGGCTCTAAATCAGCTATTCCCAACCGGGGGTCCGCGAACGGCCGAGGTCCATTTGCGTTTAGAGAGGAATTGAACGATCTGAGCTGCAGTACATTCTTCTGCCACAAGAGGGGAGTAAAGCATCTTATAAGCCCAATGCAGCTAGCCGTCAGCTAGATGGTTTAAGTGAGTTTCTGACTAAATAAAACATTGACCCTGATGGCGTTGTTAACCGTCATTGATAGATACACATTTGTTCACCAATTTAAAGATATAGTATGCATTTTTTCACAGTATTCCAAATGCTGCTACTACGTTATTTTGTGGTTCAATTAATTATTTTACAAAAAGATCACATGAGATATTGAAATGTTGAAGTCTTCAACAGCATAATTTCTGTATAGATTTTCTTAGATGTGCACAATAAACAGTGGAGTAAAAGCTTTTGGTTGATGATAGAGATTTTTTTTAGGGGTCCGCGAGTTGCTTCAGGCTGGGAAAGGGGGTCCTTGGGATGAAAAGGAACCCCTGCTCGAAATAATATTTAAAGTAAACGGTTAGGAGCGAAGCCCCGCAAATTGGCGTCTTGAGAGCGTGGGAGCTCGGAGGGACGGGTGGCGCGGCCGCTTTCATTACGAGTCAGCCGAGCCCACCCTCCTTTTCTATCCGACAGAAGTGTATTGTTTTTATCAATATTAAAACGTAAACCGGGCCTGCCGTTAACACTTAATTATTCAATGTTTATCAGCATTCAAGTCTTTGTGCCAATACTGATGACCATTCATCACTTAGTGGTTCTTGTTTTTGTGGTCCTTGTCATAACTCAATTTGTTGCAATACTTTGTTTTTCCAACTTTGGAAGAAATACAACCCAATTGCTAAGCACTGTAAACCCCCATTCTGTCCTCATTCCATTGTCCATTTTCCCCTCTGAACATGAACAGAAGTTAATAATGACTGTTTGCATTTTTTGCAAACAAACCACACGTTCAGCATGTTAGAAAACGAGTTAGCTGAATATTGTTGTTATTGCTATAGGTTGTGGAGCAAATGCCACTGCCGAATCTGCATAATGCACTGCAGGCCAAAGCATGCCGGGACAGATTCAGGGGAAGCATGGGAGGGAAAAAGAAATGTGTTTCTTCTATGAGAGTCATGTAGCTGCTCACATTCCGAGAAGATCCCAGAAACACAATATAATAATAATACATATTATTTGTTAGCGCCTTTCAGGTCACTCAAGGACACTTTACAAAGAGCAACCAACAGAGCAAAAAAATAGCAATCAATATATAATAAAAAGTGGAGGTGTAGACAACTGACTTAAAAAAAACAACAACTAATGAATAAGCAGTCCTGAAAAGGTGGGTTTTGAGGGAGGGAGTCAATGTTGCGTAGTTCGGATGGGAGTGAATTCCAGAGTCAAGAGTATAAGTCATCAACCCGTCAATTTCCTCCTTCTAACGAGTCATTAGTGTGCACGATTCTCTCTCTTTTTTGTGCTTCTTTTAAGCGACAACGATGTTAAGTACAACCGAGAAGGAAGGAGAAACAGGAAGCAGCCTTAGCTTCACCCACCTCAATGTTCAAGAGCCAAACATGCTGCGGTATAGGTGACTTTGCGTGATGTGTCCCATCGCAAATGGCTGTGACTGTACACATTCTAGCCACTAGCATGATTGGCCATTAGGGGGACAAACTCACTGTACACGAAAACGTGGTAAGTGACAATAGAATATGGCATTATAAGCAATGTTATTAAAGAAAGCCAGCGAATGAAGCCAGCAACAGTCAAGTTTGAGCAGGGCTTCGAACCGGTTCAAGGAACGAAAACGGAAACCGAAAACGAACTGAATTTTACGGAATTTTATGAGGAGTGGAAACGGAAACTTTTGCACAACTATTTCAGTTGTGCATCCATCCAACTTTCACTGTCAATTGTCAAGCTCCATCTTGTGGACAGACGTAATGGCTTTAATACAGTTACACAGAAGTTTGAAAGTCCACCAAATATTTTTTGTAAACAATATCTAAACTTAATATTGCACAATTTAAGGAACTTTAAGAACGAACACAATTTTTGCGTTCTGAACCGGGTCAGGACCGATATTTTGGTGGCGGAACAGTTCCGAGAACGAAAACATTAAACATAGGCCTGGCTGAACCGTTCGGAACGGAATTTTTAAGAAATAATTTCGTTTTCAAGCCCTGAGTTGGCGTTTGTAGTGAATAAAGACTTGAAACACTTTGTAAGCATATTCCAGTGTCCGTCAGGTATATTTATATTTTTGGATAACATCAGGTAATTGTGTTTGTAAATGTTTACATTTGGGGAAACCTGCCTTTTCATACATTAATGGCATTTGCAAAACAACATGCATTACATATTTAATAAGGTAGTGAATAGGCAGGTTGTAAAAAAACTAAACAAGGGAGAAAACATTTTTGCAATATATTCTGCGGTGGGAAAAGGCAAGCAATAGACGAGTTCGGGGGTACTTCCAGTGTCTGCACGTCACGTCCGGTGTCATTTAGTTCAGTGTTTTTGGCAATTTTTCAACATGTATATTTGGTGGGAACACACACAGGGTTATTTAAAACAGATGGTAGTAACTTACGGTGTGCTATTCCACACCCAAATTCTCTCGTGCGGATCTGTGACCCACAAACGCATGATTTAATAATCAGTGCAACTTGTTCCATTTACCCGTTCCTTTTGGAAGAACTAGTAGAAGCAGCCAGCCTATTGGTCCAGAAGAACATGTGACCACTCAGTGAGTAACTTTAAGTCGGATTTTGACTGTAATTCATCAATATTTATACAAAATTATGAACGGAGCGAGTGATGCGATGAGTAACTGGTCACAGACCGACACCTAGTGGTCGGATTTTTAACTGGCGTGCGTTTTGTGTGTTCTGACGTCGGTCCAGTACCAGAGTTGGCCTAGGCAACAATAAGACACCGGAAGTGCGTTTCATCCCGACAGCCCCCTGTGTTTGGCGGGTAAACTCGTCAACGTACTATCTGTAGTTTAATGGTCTTTCCATCCAGTTCTATGGTTCTGATCTTGAAGTCCACTCCGATGGTGCTAATATAGCTCTCTGTGTAGGTGTCATCCTGTAAACACACACAGGGGGAGGGTGGGGGGGGGGGGGGGGGGGGGGGGGGGGGGGGGGGGGGTGGGGGGGGGGGGGGGGGGGGGGGGGGGGGGGGGGGGGGCGGCGCGGGAGGGGGGGGGGGGGGGGGGGGGGGGGGGGGGTTGGGGGGGGTGGGGGGGGGGGGGGGGTGGAGTTGTGGGGGGGTGGAGGTGTGTGGCGGTGGAGGTTGTGTGGGGGTGGAGGTGTGTGGCGGTGGAGGTGTGTG
>OMKY01218580.1:0-10305 GCA_900302395.1 Bregmaceros cantori | reverse complement strand
ACGTGTGTGTGTGTGTGTGTGTGTGTGTGTGTGTGTGTGTGTGTGTGTGCGCGTGTGTGTGTGGGCGCGCGCGTGCATGTGCTCCTGTTTCAACCGTGGTGATCGTCCGTGAAACAGAAAATAATGGTTGATAGGCGTGCTGAGCAATATAACATCCAATGGATATTAAATGCGGAGGAAGAATGTTACTGTCCACGTATATGTATATGCGTCTAAATGAAGTAATCTACCTCTATATCTTAAATAAAGGATAGCACGTCACCTTGCACAGCGGTTTCAAAAACGGGACGGCACCACACACAAACATAAGCACACGCGCGTGCACACACACAAACACGCAGGTTTATTATTATTTATTTATTTATTTATTATTACACCGCCGACTTTCACTGCATGCTCTCTCTCTTCCTCGGTTTCTCCCTCTCATATTACGCACACAGACACAGACACACACACGCACACACCAAACCGGCTAGAGAAAAGGGAAAGTGACGTATCTGCCGGTCCTCTGGTTAAGGCAACTATCGCGCCAAATGTGTCCCGCAGCCTTCAGCGCGCTGCGTGCAAGCTCGTGGAAACAACGCGAATACGCAGCACGCCAGGTACAATCGCGTGGCGTAGGGGCGTTGGGCGTATACGTGGCGCATTTTTTTGATGGAAACCCGGCGTAATGCTATGTAATGCCTAGACATCATACCAGGAATCGATCCATGAGATGGATGTCCTGCAGGCAGGCCTTGGCTGTATCCTCATCAGACATGGCTAGAGACAGCATGGTCTGCTGCTCCTCAACCTCTGTCTTCAGCCTCTCGATGGAGCGGTTGATGCTCTGCAGTTGGTTCTTCAAGTTCGGAAGCTCCTCCTTCTCTAGCTTCTCCACGGATGCCCTGGAGGCAAACATGACCAAATAGTCTCTCAGAACGGCTTACTCCAAATAATCAAGATAACAGTAGCCATATTACAAAAGGGGGACTGGCTCTGTGGCGCAGTTGTTTAGACCGCTGCACCGTCACTAACCTTGCCCGACGACTACACATGGAAATTAGTCTTTGGCTAACTCTGGGCCATTTACGTGTAATTGTAAAATTAAATGTTCATTAACGGTCATTGTCCCTGTCTAGATAAACATGAACAACAAAATTTATAAAAGCGGAAGTTTGACAATGACTTGCCACGGACCTGACAGGCCTGAGCGCCACCATCTGGTCACGACGTCCCTCCTTCCTCTTCAGCTCCTGCTCGGTGTTCTTCAACTTGTCCGGCACCAGCCTGAGCTTGGACTGCATGTCACTAACCACCTTGAAGAGCAACACATTATGGATGAGTGAATGCTTTTGTTTTGGGAGTAGATATTAATATTGTTTTACTAGTTAATCATATTAACTTTTATTAATATTTTATATATTATAATATTTTATATTTGTTTATATGGTTATATTAAAGCCGTGATTAGATATTAACCTGTGATTAGGAATTAACTCCAAGTCAGCAGTGACCTTGGGTTTCACACCCGCCACATTCTCCCCCCTTTTCAAGATCATGCACACACCCAGAAACTTACCCACCTGCTGGCCATGCTATGCCTTCCACTGAAGCCACGATACCAATATAGCGGACGTGAAGTTGTAACACAACACTACATGTGCATGGCGATTGAAATCATTGAACCGACAGCTAAATGCTACACAGCCAATAACCGTAGCCAATTAACTATTTATTACTATTACTATTTATGCTTGTCGTAATATGTGCTGCATGTAGTGGCCTAACCGACTTCGCCACAGACCCAGCACTAGTAATATTTTGTTTTGGCGAACTCAGCATCGACCCCTAGGCCGTTTCACAACCTTACAAGCTCCCACTCCTCATGTGGATAATTCCTAGCCTGGCGAGCCAAAACCAACGAGTCTTCCACGTAACGCAAAAAAAAGCGATGTGGAGGAGTGACTCCGCCCACGTCTCGATTTCAATATTTCCATTGGTCTGCCCGTATACGGGCGACGGCTGCCTGATTTACTCAGACCCAATGCAACATCTAGCGGCGTGTGGTGCGAGGACGATTCGTTGATTCTGCCTCGCTAGGCTAGATAATTCCCATCCTGGCCATGTGCGGACGCTAGTGTGGACATCAGGGAGACGCTTGAGATATGTGCTAGCCGGACCAAGAGACAACAGTTTCTACTCCAGGAGACTATGCTGCTTCTTAACTTTCTAGTAACCTTCATTAAACTTAATTTCAGTTAAGTTGAATTAAATTGACTTCTATTGCTCGCAACTGTCAACATTGCACTTGAGCTGAAACCACATTAGTAGTTAATGTCATGCCGATTAAGATCTGTGATTTTGATGCCCTCCATTGCCACAATGAACAAATACCGAACATCGACAATGTATTTTCCCCTTATGCAAATTGAGCCAAATTCAAAAAATGTTATTTAATCTACCGGTAATTCAGGGTGATTTCCAGTTGTATTATGTATTATAATGTAGCGAGTGTCCTCCCAGTGGCGTCAGACGGCGGTAGCTGGCCCCCGGGTGCCCTGGCGCCCGGGGGCGCGCGTGTTCTTGCTCTAGGAAACTTCCAAGAGCAGTCGGGGTCACCAATGTAGAGGTATGTGTGTAAGGAAGGGCACAGCCTCTATCATAAAACCTTTTTATTCAAAGAGAGTCAAAACAGAATGAGAATGGAACACTGAATGCCCTCGTGTCTGGTAGACAGCGGAGGGGGTGTGTCGATGACATCACAATGAGACACAAAGACAGTTACACCAGTCCAAATATGGGCATGAATGTGCTGGTCATAGAATCTCACAGTGTCCACGTGGGTATGAAATTTCCCCAAGAAATGCGGACCGCTACAATAACAACAAAGTTTAATGCTGATAATTTGTAAGAAATTATTTGATTCAAGTTGTAAAAAGTAATCCAAAAGATGCCCCTCCCCAACCTTGTTTGTATGTATGATGTATGATTAATTAATATCAAAAATCCCACCTCGTCCAGCTCTGCCTCGGAGGGGAAAGTGCGTTGGCATACGGGACAGCAGGGGGAGCCCTCCTCAGTTAGCTGAGTGATGAACTGGGAATACACGGCGGTGGCTCCGGCCAGCATGGCTGCAGTTAACAGGGGGAAAGTCAAGCAAAATGTTCAATGCTGACATTTATCGTCAAAATAGTAACGATTTTTAAATTTTTAATCATTATTATATTTTACTTTATTTCTCTTTTTTGCCTACAACTGAAAAAAGACTGGATTGGGATAAAGTTATACCACGAGCATCCGCGATGCAGGATAGCAGCGCCCCCTGCTGCACAGTATCTGCAGCGCACTCAAGGAGCGTTTGAGCAAACTAACCTTCAAGTTACCATTGTTCGCCGACCTATTCACCGTTTTCGGTGTCTTAACATTTAATTAGGACACCGCGGCGGATCAGATCTATATCCAGTAGAGGTGCAATTAACAATTATTTTAATAGTCAAATAGTTGCAGAATGTTTCCCCGTTCAAATGCATAAGAATTTAGTTACATCATAGACTGTATATAAATATACTGCATATAAAACTATGTCTAAACAGGTCATGAGTTACACGTTTACTCTTCCTAATGAAGGTCAATTGTTTACAACAAATTTCCGAATTCTTAGATTTTACCTATTTAAAATGGTATATGATTTGTCTCACAGCCACAGTTTGGTTACACAAAATGAAATGTGGAAATTCTTAGTTGCTTCCATCTTCACCCCATTTGGGTTTGTGGAGCTAGGCTATGCTAACAACGTACAGCTGCGCTGGAGTGAGTGCACAAAAAAGTATTTTGAATTGGTATTGACAGGCTTAGTGTGGAGGAGTAGGAGGGGGCAGACCTGGAGCCTACTTATGCTTAGGCTGGGTGAAGCGGTCCAAGGTGCCAGGAATTCTTGGTTTTGGTCACCCTAGTTCCTTCCCAATGACCTCTCTAGTCCTCACCTCTCTGTTTGGAGGTCTTGTCCAGGTCCTCCTGGAGTTTGCTCAGGTCCTGCTCTAGATCTTGGCTTCCACACGCCTGGAACAGCTTCTCATGGTCATTGGACAACTGCTGCTCCTTCTTGCGCAGCTCAGCAGACACGTGGCTCTTGTTCTGCTCTGCCGACGCCAGTTCCTTCCTGGAGGGAGAAGAAGACCAGGGCACAGAGAGTCAAAAAAAGCGAAAGTTCAGAGATTTGTTGTTATTGTTTTTATTGTTATTGCTTGAAATTCTGATCAAAATATAGTCACAACAGAATAAATACTGTACCTAATGTGAATTGATTAGCAATTGGCATTAATAATAATACATTTAGATTTATATGGTGCTTTTCTAGATACTCAGTCGCCTTACAATTTTAAACGTGTCTCTGTATGAAAGGTTAAAAAAGTGTGCCATAGCCATATTGTGGAAAGTACGTTCCAGCAGTTTACATGTTCTACCATTTACATATTAGTGCAAAATTTCAGTAAACAATTGATTCTATTCATAATTTTCTGGATAATCAATCATTTAAAATGGTTTGTATCACAGAACAAAACTGGGTGTGGCTGCAGAAGACGACAGATGACCTGCGTTGGTGCACATTTTGGTACAAGCAGTCGTAGATATAGTGAAGAAAGATGATAATTAAAAAAACCTTTATAACATTCTTAACATTCTTTTTTTTTCTCAAGAGTCTCAATTACAAATAACATAGCGGCCACTAGTCCGTCTTAAGTTTTCATAAATTCCACAGCCAAAGCTGCACTTGGGGGGCCGGGGGGGGTAGAGTGGTTATGGAGCACGTTATGGACCATAGGTTGAGCAGGTTCTAATCCCCTCTCCGGCTTTTCTGCAATGTCTTCCCCCGACTCTTTGTCCCAGTTTCGGATTTAATCCTGCCACTATCTCTCTCAATGAAGAATGAAAAATGGCGCTTGCACACAGATAATTACTTAAGAAAAAGGTATTTTTAAAAAAAAAGTGCACTTTGTTCCAGTTTCGAAGTTCGTATACAGCTAGTGAGTGCACCCCATTACAAAGTGGCCATGCACTTGAAATGCGAGGGCATCAATGCATGCCTCTACTCACTCGTGTTTGGCCAGTTTTTCTCGAGTGGCCTTGATCTCCTTGGACTTGTCGTACAGCCAGTCCTCCAGCTGTCTCTTGTTGGGGAAGTAGCCCAGCAGAGTCACCAGGTCCTCGTTGTGACGCGCCTTGATCTTGCGCACCTGTTCTTCCTTCTCCGTCTGCACACACAGATGACAATTTATTAATTAGTTGCCGTTGAGATTACCATGAAAATAAATATCAAATGGGCCATGGAATTAAAAAATCACTGCCGATTAATCAATTATCAAATTAGTTGGCGATTATTTCAATAGTTGATTATCATTGATTAATTGGTTTCAGTTCTAATTACAAGCAAACAATATGAAAAACATTAAAAATAAGTTAATGCAGACAACACAGACATAGCCACATTAACCAAATGCCTGATCCACACTAAAGGTTTGAAATTATCCACAAGCTTCAACCTGAGTCACATCTTTCTGCTGCTCATTCCGAATCTTGTTTGACTGGAATCTGCAAGAAAGGAGCTGAATTTCCTTGGCAGGGAAAGTGTGAACATGACCTGGGAAATCACAACTAGAAACTTTCAAGATTTAATTTTTCTACTTCATTCATTGGATTTTCTTGCCCCTTTATTTTCATTTCATTCATTGTATTTCTATGTACAGCACACCACTGCTGTTTTAAATGTGCTATATATGTAAAGTTGAGTTGAGAGTCCTCGGCAACCCATGACATATGGTACAGGACACCCACCTAGTTGTGTAATTGGGGATTAATTCTCTTCAGGTTAATATCAAGCTATTTAAAGTAAGTAACCTCATCTAATGGCTGTCACAAATAGTCTCTAGCAGTTAATGTAGACTGCAGCAGAACGGACCTTGTCCTTGCGCAGCATGTCCAGCTGAGTGCGGGCGGTGGTGTGTGTGTTGAGTGTCTCCATCTCCTGGTCCAGGAGTCGTCTCCGCGAGTCCAGCTGAAACCGCTCCCCTTGCAGGGTCTGCACATCGTGCTCGAGGGAGTCCACGGTGCTCGATTCCACTGCTGTCTGCAACTCACGCTCCTAAAATAATACACAGTGGCCAGCTGTTAAACGTCCAGGCAGCAAAACACCCCTCATCCATCTCTCTGGGATGACATTTAGGGGGGAATGGGGCAAAATTGGTTCCATAAAATATTCTAGGAATGATATTAAAAAAATTGTAATTTTGGAATTTGAACAACACACCAAAGACGGCGGCTGCCATGCGACACACACAACCACCCATTGAGAGCAACTTGGGGTTCAGTGTCTTGCCCAACAGCACTGTGGTGTGGAGACTGTCAAAGCCAGGATTCTAACGACCAAACGTTCAGTCTTCAACTCGGTCGCTGGATTGTCCACTCTACCAACTAAATTACAGCCACTCAATACCAAAAGGTAAAAGTGTTGGACAGTAAACAGAGTTCTGCAAAGGACAAGAAAAACTTACATAATGCATTCATACATGAAACTAGACACACTCAGAGATTGCAAACCTGCACCATTGTGGTACAAAAAAAAAAATAGTACTTTTAGTGCTAGCAGTATGTGTGGCAACCCATTGCGATTGACGCCACCGGCGAACATGCCAAATACAGCTACCAGTGGCCACCGCGACCCAGAAGTCTGGTCACATGACCGCGGTAGGCGCCCAGCAATCTATCGCTAAGTTGGTGATCAAGTATGATTATGTTAGTTATAAGCTACAGAAATGAACCAAAATGCAATCACTTATTCCGTTGGTCATTTCCAACAACTCTACAAAATTTCATCCTGATCCGTGCATAACTTTTTAGTTATCCTGATGATACCCAAACCAACACAACCAAAAACATAACCAGGTAACGAGAGAAAAGAGAGAGAGAGCGACAGACAGAAGACACTCACATGCTTGGCCAGCTCTTGCTCGAGCTCTGCTAGTCGGCTGGAGGATCCATCCAGCCTCTGCAGCTCTGCCCTCATACTGCCCAGCTCACTCTGCTTCTTGGCCAGCATGTCCTTCTTCAGAGACACCGTGCTCTCCAGGCCGGTCTTCTGGTCCCGCGTCTCATCCATGCTGCGTTGTTTCTGCTGCTCCTTCTCCTGAAGGCCCGCCTGTGCAGTTCCCCCACACACAAATTGCAATTGATAAATCAATGATAATCGATTATTGAATTGAATCGGCAGCAAATTTGATAATCGATTAATCGACAGCGATTAATTGCTTCTTTGTTTGGTCCATCCTCCACTCAAATGTGTTTTATAAATGTTGTTCAACGTTTGTTCAATAACGTTTCAGGTCAATACTCCTAGTAGCTCAGTCTTAAGAGTGAGTGCACTACAATGCACACATCTGCCATGATGGCACGGAGAATCGTGGGTTTGCTCACTTCAGACAGATTTGCTGCATGTCTCCTCCCCCTTCTTCACCCCCTTTCCAGCTAATTCTGCATAAAGTTGAAAATGGGACGAATGGTACGCAAAAAATACATAAAGAAATAATCATTCTGATTTCAAAAGAATCTTAACAGATTAATCGCCAGTAAAAATGCACGATTAATCGATGATCAAAATAATTGTTATTTTTGCAGCTCTAGAAAAGTATGCATTCTCAATACTGTCGCAGGAAAGCAAAGTCATAATGATGACAATGGTCAGAAGGTTATAGCTCGACAGATGTCAAAGCCATGATCCATGAATCCTAAGGGATGCTAACTTAGCCTTGCGTGGTAAATCTACCTAGATATGCTATTCCACATGTCTTTGAATGCAGAGTCTGCAATAATAATAATTCTTCTAAAGAAACCATGAATCAACATCCCTCCACCTTTTCCTAACATGACACTTGTAAGATCTCACAATAAAAAAAAACATGACATTGTTTATTCTAATAGTAACCAGACTGATCACCTTCTTGCATAATTGTTGGTTTTATTGTACATCTAATGGGTGAAAAAGATGAAAGATAAAATAATAAATATTAAGTCTAAGGCCAAGGGTGACCAAGGGTTCTGACATCCTAAATAGGTGCACCATTTGCCAAGATAAAAATAAAATATTCAGGAAATCAAAATAATTCAATAATAATTTCAAAAATCGAGTTTTCAAAAACAAAAATCTGGATTTTCATGCAAAATCGTACTGCCCTAATAGAAATTAGAATTTCCATGGATAATATAATGATACTTTACCATGATCTGATTGGTCGCATTCTTTTCCTGCTCCAGCCGATCGTCGACGTGGCGATGAAAGTTTTGCAGCTGCGCTTGGCTGAAGGGTGTGCGGTCAAATCCATCCAGCTCCAGGTGGGACGCCAAGGAACGCACCTAGAAGACAAAAACAGGAGCGGGGAAACAAAAAACAAAATGTGACTTGCCTCTCGCCTAAAATTAATTTCAAGATTTTGATTCATTAAATCTTTTTAAACATTGATTTAGGAATTGGCTCTCACCTGAGCATCACGATTCACTATGTTTTGAGCGTGGCGGTCAGCCTCTTGATCCAGACGACCTAGAAAATTATAATGACTGGTCAGCTTCATAGCCATCATCAATAGTGATGTCGTGATCCCCTCATAATATTGGGGATCGATCCCTGATAAGGGATCAGGGATCGATCCCTGATAAGGTATCGATCCCCGAAGATAGGTATCCCATGATTATATCGAGATCGGCTATTCACTTTTACTTACTCTCGATTAGATTAAGTTATTAAGTGCTGTATAAATGGTTGAAATGCTTAATTTAAAAGTGTATTATGTATTATCCCTTCTGACGTGTGGCAATGAGTGGAAGCGGCAAGATCCGCTTTTAACTCTTTCAGTGCCAACCATTTTAAAACTAAAAACATTTACCCTGATGTTTGAAGTTCCACCAAATGCTCTCCACAAATGACATTTGACAACTTATAATGCAAACAAGAGGCACTGCTCGACCATTGGTTGAGCAGTGCCACGGGTTCTAATCCACTCACCGGCTTTTCTCCAATGTCTCCACCCAAACCCCCCACCCCCCGACTCTTCATATCAGTTTCCGATTTAACCCTATCACTATCTCCCAATATAAAGAATGAAAAACACAGTCTACTTCCTAGGAAAAACTATGACTGCAATTTCCTATTTTGAGTTCAAAGTCCAACTTTTACACAACATCTGAGGGTAGTTTCGCCACTTGCCAATGCTGTTGAAAGACTCACTATGAGACCTGGATTTATTAATAGATTTATTGGCATGCACCTTGTTCCACCAGCAGCTCGGACTTGACTCTACTGAGTTTCTGGAACTCCCTGGCTGCTCTCTCCACCTCCCTGTGGCAGTCCCCCAGCCTCCTCTCCTTGTCCTTCACAGTCCGCTGGTGGTTCTGATACAGGTCCTGTAGCTGTTCATCAGATCCATCGAACACCTGGAGAATTCCAATCAGCTTTATTGGCCACTTGCACAGACATAGGAAAAAAGCAGCAATATTCTCCTCCTCAAATTCTTCCAGACCTATGTTACTAAAAAAACAAGTTTGCAAATTATAATAACGAAGTATATGAAAAAGAAAAGTACGTTGAATAATAAAATGCATTTCAAAAGCATACCATATTCTCAATACAGCATAATAAATATGTAATTGAACAACAATATTATTAACCAACCGGATATTTTGCGGTTCGTTGCCTTGCTGTATAATTAACGAAGGGTTTGTATCCATTCTTTAGAACAGAGCGTGTCAGCTCCGTGTACCGCAGGAACTACCACTAGGAGCCAAACGCGGTTGGAAGCGCAAGAAGTGACAGGGTGGCCGCGTTACGTTTGAAACGTATCCGTGAACAGAAAGATCGCTTCCTGAATGCGACCTGCCGTCGTTAAACTTCCAGACGTGTGGGCAACTCTCGCCATTTGTCACTCTTTTAAATGTTTGAATTATTATTAAATGTTTACGGAGCCGTACACAGAGACGGAGACTAGGTGAGAGAGATAACGAGACAGAGATATGGAGACAGAGAGACAGGGGGCGAGGGGCGAGTTGGACGCCCGACACGAGCGTCAAGTCGTCAACATATGTTTAACCAAACGAACAAACGCACAAGCGAGAGAGAGAGAGAGAGAGAAAGAGTGGGAGAGAGAGAGAGAGAGAGAAATACGTTACGCATTGGGGAATTTTTTTAAGACAGGAGACAAGAAACTGCGATTAAAACCGCAACCCTTGCGGTTCAATAACCGCAAGGGGGCGCACCGCGGTTAACCTACTTTTGCGGTATAT